>JBBPBX010001756.1:0-46099 GCA_038048925.1 Garcialebias charrua | reverse complement strand
TGCCAATCTGTTTCATGCCCTCCTCCAAGACCCCTTCCACCCACCCAGTTTTCTTGCCCGCCTCCGGATCCCCTCCACCTGTCCAATTCTTGCCAGTTTTTTTCCTGGTGGTCCATCAGGATGCCGGACCTTAAAGAGGGGGCTAAGTCATGGTCAGTAGCCCGCGTTGACTCTTTCATCAGCCCTGTCTCACACTCACTCCCTCCTGCTATTGCTTTCAGCCCCTCTTGCCATAGTTTCTCTTCTCCTGCTTTGTAATGCCTATAACCCATCTCCAGCTCAAACCTACTCCTTCCAAGCCATGCCACGCCTCCCTTGGTTCTCGAGCAATCCGTCCTGATTCCACTCACCTGTTCAGCTCTCATCTAGTTCATCGGCTCTGCACCCTTTAAAAGTTCCATTCTCACTCTCCACCGGACGAGATTACAGTATTATACCTCCCAAGGTCACTGATAGTGAAACCTTTAATCATAGAATCTTGTTCATGCCTTGCAACCTTGCTTTGACCACAAACCTCTGCCTGTTTTTTGACTCCTCACCTTGTCTAGCCCCATTTGGATTTATCTGCATTTCTGACCATGGTCATGACCCTGACTGCTTTTTGACTTTTCCTTTGGATTTCACCTGCCACGCACAGACTGAAAAGATTGGACCCCCACCTTGGACCCTGACTCCAGCAACCAACAGCAAATATAATAAAAACGGTTCTTGTTTATTGCCTTCCTGTGTCTGGCTTATTCTGAATCCAAAACCCGATCTTGACAGGAGGTTTGAGTTATCACACTGGCAGCTGAGTTCTGGACCATCTGTAGCTTATGAAGATATTTGTTTAGGAGGCCATAAAGAAGGGAGTTGCAGTAGTCAATCCAAGATATCACAAGACTGTGCACAAGGATGGCTGTGGAGTGGGATTTGAGAGAAGGGTGAAGACTGTTAATATTTTGGAGATGAAAAAAGGTAGACCGAGTAACATTGTTGATATGTGAAGTGAAGGAGAGAGTGGTGTCAAGGATGACACCAAGACTCTTGACCTGAGGCGAGATGGATAGTAGAGAAGTGTTAAGAGGGATGAGAAGATGTTCTGATTTTGAAATAGAGTTTTTGGTACAGAAAATAATGATTTCTGTTTTGTCACTGTTTAGTTGTAAATTGTTAGAAAACCAGTGATTTACCTCATTGAGACAGTCGGTGAGGACGGATGGTGGGTTGGTGGAGTTTGGTTTTGTTGACAAGTAGAGCTGTGTGTCATTAGCACAACAGTGGAAATGGACACCAAATTTGCGGAAGATGTGACCTAGCGGAAGGAGGTAAATGATGAAGAGGAGGGGTCCGAGGACAGAGCCTTGGGAGACACCCGTGGAGACAGGGGAAGACTGGGAATGGAAGGATTTAAGCTGAATGAATTAAGTGCAGTCAGAGAGATAAGATTTGAACCAGTCTACCGGAGTACCTGAGATGCCAATGGAGGCTAGTCTGTTGAGGAGGATAGAATGACAGATGGTATCAAAGGCAGAACTTAGATCAAGTAGAATGAGGATTGACAGAAGACCAGAGTTGGCAACAAGAAGAAGGTCAATAGTGATTTTTATTAGAGTTGTTTTGTTGCTATGGTGGGGGCGAAAACAAGATTGAAACTCTTCATAAATGTTATTGTGACCCCGTGTACATAATCTCGTTTTCATCACATGCACCACATGCGGTGCAAATGACAATAAAGACTCTCTGACTCTGACTCTGATTGTTAGATAGGTGAGAGTGAAGTATACTAGCAACAACTTTTTCAAGAACCTTGGAAATAAAGGGCAGATTAGAGAACGGACGAAGATTACTGACGTTGGTAAAGTCAATACCTGATTTCTTGATGATGGGGGTGATGGCAGCAGATTTGAAAGTTGTGGGAACTATGCCAGAGGTTAGGGAGGAGTGGATGATGTTAGTGATGATAGGGAACAGAGACAGGAGACAGGATTTAACAAGAACTGTGGGAAATGGATCAAGTTGACAGGATGAAGACTTAGACATGCTGATAAATTCAGCAACGTCATCAGCAGAGGGGAGGGAGAAGACAGAGAAAGGGAGGGAGGGAGAGGGTAGTTCAACATACAGTAAATGCTGGGGGCAGTATTCGGTTCAAAGTGTTTATGAATTGAAATAATCTTTTCATTGAAATATGACATCAGTGAGTTACAAAATTCTGTGACACCATTTGAGAGGGTAAAGAGTTAGGAGATGAGACTGAATGGTTAAGGAGAGAGAACAATGTCTTTGAATTACCAACATTGGAACTGATGATATCAGAGAAGTAGCTGGATTTGGCTTGAGAAATACTGCCCTTATACTGGATGATGTGGTTCGCATAGAGTTCCTTGTGAATTATGAGACCGAATTTCTTATAGAGACGCTCTAGCCTCCGACCTTTGGATTTCAGGGAACGGAGTTCTGGAGTGAACCAGGGTGCAGAGTTAGAGAAGGAGACAGACTGGGTTTTCAAAGGAGCAACAGAGTTAAGGATGTTGGTGAGGCCATTATTGTAGAATGTAACAAGGTCATCTGGCTTAGAAGAATTGAAGGTGAAGAAGGTATTATTAATATGAGATAAAATAATGTCATGGTTGATATTCTTAATATTACGGAAAGAAAGAGTGCATTGAGGTTTCTCGGAAGAAATTTTAAGATTGACACTGAATGAAATCATCAGGTGATCAGTAAAAGGAAGTTTATCGGAAGAACAGTTAGAGGAGAGAGTCCAGAGCAGCATAGTAAGTCCAAAGAGTGGCCCTTTATGTGGGTTGGAAAGTTAATGAACTGTAGGAAGCCACAGCTGTCAAGGCAGGATGAGAAGTCTCTGGTGAGGGGGTTGTTGTCTTCATCCATTTGAATGTTGAAGTCTCCAAGTAGAATAATGTTAGGTGAAAGAGCAGAGAGATGGGCGATTAGAGCAGCAAAGTTATTTATAAAGGAGTTATTAACTTTTGGTAGGCGTTAGAAAGTGGCAATAATGGTGGGGGTAGGGCCGGAGAGTAGACACATATGCACCTTTTCCACCGGTCAGCTCGGGTCGGTTATTGCGTAATATGTGCGTCGCAGACACCCACTTTATGCCATTTCCACCGGATATTCCGAGCTGGGCCGCACCAGATTTCTGGTGTCGTTTCTGAGCAGTGACGACCCGCGCTCATGCGCGCCGGGAGGAGGAATGTGAGGAATGTGTGTGGACTGGAGCTGCTTTCACAGAAGCGAGGGAGCGAACACAGAAGTACTGTAAATGATTAACACGGTAAAAACAATTATTTTTTTTAAATTATAGCAAAGATGGGTCTTCAGCTGAACGTGTCCTTAATAAATTCACGTAGCGGTCAAAACTGCAGGATTTTAAAAACTAGGATCGCCACGTGCACGCGCATGCGCGCGGCTGTATTTCCTTAAAATGTAGCTAAATAAACAGATATAAAAATATAATTCTTAGCTGACTGTTTAGCACGAGGGTTCCTGAGCTTAACAGCTCCTTAATAATGTCATGTAGTGGTCAAATCTGCTGCATTTAAATTGTTTTGTTTTGACTTCTTCCAAACCTCAGAAAATAAATTATAGAAAATCTAATTTTATTTAAAATAACTCCAACAGGTTACTGTTTGTACATGAACATCTTGTGATTACATTCTGTTAGTTAAAAAAAACAAACAATAATCTGCACAGAAGGGGTACAAAAAAGCTGTGGAAACAGAACTAGATGTGACCTGACCCGAATTGAGCCGATCTGAGCTGATCTGATCCGACCCAAGCCGAGCGGTGGAAAAGGGGCAATAGTGTGCTCAAAGGAGGGGGAGGGAGGTGTGTGGACCGGTGTGACCTTCCAGTTCTCGCGGTGAATTATCGCGAGACCTCCTCCGCGACCTGACTCGTGGGATTTGGCGATGTAAACAAACCTTGGTGGGGTAGACTCATTTAAATGAAAAAGTAATTTTGTTGTTGCCACGTTTCTGTTAGACAGATAAAATATAGTTTACGGTCAGATATTAGATCTTGAATAAGCTGATCTTTGCATGTGAGAGAGCAAACATTCAGAAGTCTAAACTTTATGAAGGATGAGCTGGTAGAGACTGGAGCATTAGCTGACCGAGCTAGGCTGGCTAACATGCTGCTACTGTTAGCGGCCCGAGCATTGCAGCGTGTAGAATGGTGAGAGTCAGACCAGATGGAGTTTATGGGATTAGCCTTGTCAGAGTTGACTCTACGGCGGGAGCCATGGTGAATGTATCTCTGACGAGGATGGAAGGCAATGTCTTGAAGAGGGAGCACAGGTGGGACGGCCGGTAGGAAACAAAGGCGAAGGAGCTCGTCGGCTGAGTAATGGAGAAGGCCAGACGCTGGGTGGTGGTGGATGATCAGCTGGAGAGTCCAAACCAGAGCAGGCAGCAGGTACATCCAAATAAACCGAATGGTTGATAATGAGATGAGTCAGAGACTCATTGTAGAAATGCCCAGGTAAGGATCCGTGAAAAAAGTAGGAAGGATTGAATAAAACAAAAACAAGAAAAAAGAAAAAAATCACGATGAACAGCGGCAGCCAGGATGCGCCAGCGTTCACTCGCCGGAAGTGTAGGTGTATCCCCTATTGGAAGAAAGACAAAAAACACATCAAGGAAAGAAAAAAAATTACAAATACAAAACGGATAGAAATACAAACAGGTAGAGTAGAATAAGTTCTGGATGCTTGGAAAACAGCCTTTGTTCTTCCTTTGCTGAAGGGAGGTGACCCCACCTCACTGAGCAACTATCGAACGATCTCTAAACTCTGCATCTTAGAGAAGGTTCTAGAAAAACTGATAAACTCTCAAATCAAAAATTATCTGGACTCATTTAACATCTTACCTCTCCATCAATCTGGTCTCATCTCTGAAGCAGAGAAGAAACCCAAACAGGACTCCAACCAGCCATCAGGTGAAAAGAAGGAACCCAGACCCAGACCAGTGGTCATTCCAGATGTTGCAGGAGTTTCAGAGACATTGAGACGTTTATTTTCTAAACACAACGTCCCAGTGGCTTTTAAACCCCAAAATACATTACGGCAAAGACTGGTTCATCCCAAAGATCCAGTCCCCCGGCACAAATGATGCGAACAGAGCATATGATGAGTTTATGAATATCTTGGAAACTCTGTATGAAAAGAATTGTGTGCAAACAAATTACACAAAGAGAAATACGATTGATCAACCATGGATGACAAAAGGGTTGAGAAATGCTTGTAAAAAAAGAATTATTTGTATTCATGTTTCTTGAAATTGCGAAGTCAGAGCGCTGAAGAAAAATATAAAAAGTATAAAAATAAATTAGTAGGGATTATAAGGAAACATAAGAAAGAATATTATAGTAAATTATTAGATAAAAGTAATGGTGATATGAAAGCAACATGGCGAGTAATGAATAGTGTCCTGAAGAATCATAAAGCAAAAACTGGTATTTCAAAATATTTTGTAAAAGACAACGATGAAATTCATGATGAAAATGAAATTGTAAATGGATTTAATCAATATTTTGTGAATGTTGGATCAAGCCTTGCAGCTAAGATACCAAAAGTAGATAAAAATGTGATCCACTCAATTACAGGTTGTGCAAATAGTATTTTTCTAAATGGAACTAACAAAGAGGAAATAATGAATGTAGTAAAACATCTTACAGACAAGAGATCGAAAGACTGGGTGGACATGGATATGATGTTTGTAAAGGACATAATGAGCCATGTTATTGAGCCGTTCACATACATATGTAACTTATCATTTTCAACAGGAATATTTCCAGATAATATGAAAGTAGCTAAGGTCGTTCCTCTTTTTAAAAATGGTGATAAATGTGTATTCAACAATTATAGACCTATATCCTTGTTACCACAGTTTTCAAAAATTCTTGAAAAACTATTTGTAAACAGACTAGATCAATTTATAGATAAACAAAATATTCTAAGCAACAGTCAGTATGGGTTTAGATAAAAAAAACTCTACATCAATGGCTCTCATGGAATTAATGGAACAAATAACTACTGCTGTCGATCAAAAACAATATTGTATCAGTATTTTTGTTGATTTAAAAAAAGCATTCGATACTATTGATCACACCATTCTCCTTGAAAAACTGAACAAATATGGTATTAGAGGACCAGCATTACAGTGGGTATCTAGCTACTTAAAAGATAGGAAACAATTTGTACAAATAAATGATGTAAGATCTGACCTCTGTAATATCACATGTGGAGTTCCCCAAGGCTCTGTACTTGGACCAAAGCTTTTTATTTTATATGTGAATGACTTGGTAAATGTGTCAGGACTCCTTAAATGTGTACTTTTTGCTGATGATACCACTTTTTTCTGTTTAGGTGAAGATATAGAACAAATGTTGAAATTGATAAAGACGGAATTTGTCAAGATACAAACTTGGTTTAAAATAAATAAATTATCATTAAATCTAGAAAAAACTAATTACATGATATTCGGTAATAAAAAGAAAACTGTTGATGTTCCACTCAAAATTGAGGATGTTGAGATTTGTAGAGTGAGTGAGGTGAAGTTTTTGGGTGTTATCATTGATGACAAACTGACATGGAAACAACACATAAATTCTGTAAGAATAAAAATAGCTAAATCGATTGCAGTACTGTACAAAGTCAGAGACCTATTGAATGATAAAGCTCTGTATTTGTTGTATAACACAATCATTGTTCCACACTTAATCTATTGTATTGATGTTTGGGGGAATGCGTGTAAAACAATCACAAAGCCTATTTTTGTATTACAGAAAAGAGCTGTAAGAATTATCACTAGAAAACATTACCGTCATCCATCAAGTACATTATTTTATCAACTAAAGTTATTGAAGTTCCATGATTTGGTAGACTATAATATTTTATCAGTTATGTATAGGGCTCAAAATAATGCATTACCTTTAAATATCCAAATGCATTTTGTTAAAAGACAAAGTTGTTATAATCTTAAGGGGACAGAGATGTTTGTAAAACCACAATTCAGAACTAGTTTGAAGGGACGTTCTACCTCAATCCAGGGAATTAGATTATGGAATGGCTTGGAGAATGTAGTTAAAAATGCCAAGTCAATGTTTACATTTAAAAAAATGATCAAAACAAATGTGTTAAAAAATATATATGAAATAGCGTAATGTGTATTGTATTAGTTAGAAAATTAGAAAGAGTTAGTCATTTTGTACTGTTGGTTGAAGATTATTATTGTTTAATCTGATTGTTGGAAAAAGTTGGTTGAAGATTATTATTGTTTACATGGTTGATTATTGTTGTTTAATCTGATTGTTGGAAGTAAGGGGCAGATATAATAAGATTTATTCTTCTTTCTGCTACCTTTCATTTTTTTATATTTTGTACACTATCATTTATGAGATTGTCTTGTATTGTTTCTTTTGTAAAAAAAATGAACAAATTTAATAAACATAAACATAAACAAACAGAGTAATATTGTGTATGTTGTTCAGTGTCAGGAGGGCTGTGATCAGTCTTTTATCGGGGAAACTAAACAGCCACTGGCCAAAAGGATGGCCCAGCACAGAAGATCAACATCATCAGGTCAGGACTCTGCGGTCTACACTCATCTCCAGGCCAGCGGTCACTCTTTCAGGGATGAAGATGTTCACATCCTTGATAGAGAGGAACGATGGTTTGAGAGAGGAGTAAAGGAGGCCATCTTTGTGAAAAGAAACCGTCCATCATTAAACAGAGGTGGAGGCCTCCGGGTTCAACTGTCCCCCTCTTACAATGCTGTTATTGCTAGTATCACTCAGCCCTCTGTGAATAGCAAACAACCATCAGGGTGCTAACGATCCATCGTTAGGCTGATGGTCCTCCTTGATCATGTGAGCAGCTGGTTTCAGGCTGTCATCAGCCAACTGGTTGATCCACTGTGAGAGGGTGCTATTTATAAGACTGAGCTGAATACAGCAGCTCAGACTGAGGAAGTCTTTCGGAAGAAAGACGAAACGTTTCTACAATTTTTTTGCTTTGTTTTGTTTTTTGAATGTCCAGAGGACCAGACTTAGCTGTTTTAGATTTTTCTACCTGGATTATTGAGCATGCATCAGGGTAGCCCTTTTAAGAGTTTTTAATGACCTTCTTTTAACTGTTGACGCAGGAAGCTCTGCTGTTTTAGTGCTTTTAGACCTTTCTCCTGCCTTTGATACTGTGGACCACAACATCTTGTTGTCACGACTTGAGCAGGTGGTTGGTATCAAAGGCACAGTTTTATCCTGGTTTAGATCCTACCTGACAGACAGGAGTTTTTCTGTTCACTTAGGAATATGTTCTTCATCTCCAGCTCCTTTGATCTGTGAAGTCCCTCAAGGGTCTATTTTAGGTCCTTGCTTTTAATTTGTACATGTTGCCTTTGGGGTCCATTTTTAGAAAACACAACATTCCTTTTCACTGCTTTGCTGATGATACCCAGTTATATCTTCCAATTGAGTCAGACAGGGTCACTCCACTGGATCCACTATTGAACTGTGTATGTGACATTAAAGGACAACACCCACCATGACAGTAACAATTCACCATATTGGACAATTACTGTAATTTAATATGATGTCTATTTTCATTTTTGCATTTGGGCCAGGCGAGGGTTAAAATAAATAAAAAAAACAGTCCCGAATGAATCCGGAAACCTGGCTGAAGAGTGCCGAAGTGTCATGTGACTTCAGTTACGTCTCCACCCAGAAGGCAGAAGGCAGGAGTGAGTTTCCATGGAGGTTTATGAGAGTGGGAGATAAAACGGCATATTTCCTGGTGCATTTGTGTGTACAGATGGACCAACGCTCTGTTTTTATTTTTATTTTATTTTATAACACCACTGCGGACCGTTGCTGCTCTCACTCCTTTGCCCAGAGGAGCGAGCCACGCGTCTCTGGCTCCCCGTTCCGCTGGTCACCTTTGAAGTTCCGAATTCGTGCCGACTCAGGGCTTGGCTCCATCCCAGCCTTGTTGCGGGGAGCATGGGGGAGCACGCGCGCAAAGCTCCGCTGCGCGGCTGCCTTTTCTGTACTCCCGACCTGTCTGGTCACGGGGGGAGAGAATAAAAAGCCGATGCGGAAATTAATGAATTTGTCGCGATCAAGCAAATTAAACTAGTATGTCTATGTGGATGCTCGCTCAGAATATGATAGACATCAGTGAGCGACAGCAGGATTAATCAACAGGCAGCTTTAGGGAATATTTAAAAATGCTTCGCTTTTTTTTTCCTCGCTCAGAGCAACGGTCATGGAAGTTGATGAATGCTTATTATAACTCCGCCTGTAACTCCAAGGCGGTTACTTTAGTGATGTGAATGCCCATATATGGAGAGGAGCAGATTTTTCCTGGAGCTTCTGCTAAAATCTGCTATAAATCATGAAATAACACATTTAGCGTTATTTCTCTACAATATAAATAAACGCTCCAGTATTATTTTTAAATAAACTAATAAATATTAAAGGGGATGCAATTTGAAAACATGGTAGGTGTTGTCCTTTAAAATCTGGTTAAAACAAAATTTTCTAAATCTAAATGAAAATAAAACGGAAGTCATCAGCTTTGGCAAATGTAACACCCTTAATGTTCTTGGCCCCTTGGCTTCATACAGCCACTCCAATGTCAGGAATCTGGGAGTTTTTTTGACAGTGCTTTTAAGTTAGACAAACAGATAAATGCTGTTGTTAAATCCAGTTTCTTCCAGCTAAGAAGACTCATTGCCAAGGTGAAGTCTTGTCTCTCTTTCAGAGACCCTGAAAAGGTTATTCACGCTTTTATTACCTCTCGCTTGGACTACTGTAATTCACTGTATGTTGGTTTAGACAACTCATCTTTGCATCGTTTACAATCTGTCCAGAATGCAGGAGCTCGTCTTTTAACTTCAACTAAAAAATATGAACATATAACCCCTGTCCTGGCTTCTCTCCACTGGCTCCCTGTCCACTTTCGGCTTGTTTTTAAAGTCTTAAAAGGTTTGGCCCCGTCATATTTATGTGATATTATTAACATCTACACTCCAGTAAGAGCACTCCGGTCTACCAACCAGTTTCTCTTAGATGTCCCCAGATCCAGAATGAAATCCAGAGGTGATTGGGCTTTTGCGGTTGCTGCTCCAAAGCTGTGGAACAGTTTACCTGATAATTTAAAGACCGCTCAGACTGCTGAGACTTTTAAATCTTTGCTCAAGACTCATCTGGCAGGGAATACAGATCATCACAAACTACAAACCATCCCCCCAGACCTGTGACAGCACAACCTCTACGTTGAATGAACTGAATGACTTCTTTGCTCGGTTTGAGGCATGTAACAGCACACCTGCACAAAACTCCCCCCCTCTCCTGATGGCCAGGTGCTGGCGCTGTCCTCAGACAGCGTAAGGCGATCATTCATCAAGATTAACGCCCGGAAGGCCTCTGGTCCTGACAACATACCTGGTCGTGTGCTGAAGGACTGTGCAAGGGAACTCGCAGCGGTCTTCACGGACATCTTTAACATCTCACTGAGCCAGGCCATCGTCCCCACCTGTTTCAAAGCCACCACCATCATCCCTGTCCCAAAGAAGGCAACGCCCGCATGCCTCAATGACTATCGTCCAGTAGCACTCACCCCCATCCTGATGAAGTGCTTCGAACGGCTAGTCATGAAAAGCATCACATCTGTCCTCCCTGCCTCCCTGGATCCCTTCCAATTTGCATATCGGCCTAATCGCTCAACCGACGATGCCATCTCCTCTGCCCTCCACACAGCTCTCACACATCTGGACACGAAAGACTCTTATGTTAGAATGCTGTTCATCGACTTCAGCTCGGCATTCAACACCATCATCCCCCAACAGCTCATCCATAAACTGGACAGTCTGGGGCTGAACACCTCAATGTGTAACTGGCTGCTAGACTTCCTGACCGGGAGACCACAGGCAGTACGGGTCGGGAGTAACACATCCAGCACCATCACATTGAATACAGGGGCCCCACAAGGATGTGTGCTGAGCCCCCTTCTATTCACCCTGCTAACACACGACTGCACACCATCATACAGCTCCAACCACTTCATCAAGTTTGCGGACGACACAACAGTGGTGGGTCTCATCAGCAACAACGATGAGACGGACTACAGGAACGAGGTGAGCCGCCTGGCCTTGTGGTGCGGACACAACAATCTCACTCTCAACGTGGAGAAGACAAAGGAGATTGTTGTGGACTTCAGGAAGAGGGATGCCCAACATGCCCCTCTGACCATCAACAGCACCACAGTGGAGAGAGTGGACAGCACCAAGTTCCTGGGAGTGCACGTCTCAGAGGACCTGTCCTGGAGCAGGAACACTGCATCACTGGCCAAGAAGGCTCACCAGCGCCTCTACTTTCTCCGCAAGCTGAAAAGGGCTGGAGCTTCAACCCCCATCATGTGCACCTTCTACAGGGGTGCCATAGAAAGTGTCCTGACCAGCTGCATCACGGTGTGGTTTGGTGCATGTACTGCATCCTGCCGCAAGAGCCTCCAGCGCATCGTGAGAGCAGCTGAGAAGATTGTCGGCACCTCCTTCCCCTCACTACAGGACTTACACAGCAACCGCCTCACTCGGAAAGCCCTCTGCATGGCAGGTGATCCCACACACCCACTACACAGCTGCTTCAGCCTGCTGCCATCAGGGAGGAGACTGAGGAGTCTCCAGGCTCGAACCAGCAGACTGAGTGACAGCTCTGTTCATCAGGCAGTCAGGATGCTAAACTCTCTGCCTGCTCTGCCTCCCCTCCCACTTGTACTGCCTTAACACAAAAAACTTTCACACATTACCACACAACACAAAGTTTTTAACACTGGACTCTGTGTCATCAAAACGGGTTATTCACTCAACTCACGGTCATGTGCTCATTCAGTTTGCACTACTTCTCATATTTGCACTAATGTTTGTATTACATTACTGCCTATAGTCATACTACTGTTTACATTTACTGTTTACATTATTACTACTGTTTACATTTATTACTACAGTTTACATTTACACTACTTTTTATATCTACACTACTGCTGATATATATATTATTTTTACTAGCCTTATTGCATATGCCACTTTACCTCTATACCAATACCAACTACCTCATACATATAATAATAATAATAATAATGTCTTTTCCTGTCATCTGCGTATGTTTCCCATACACAGACGAAATTCGTCTCTGCATTTAACCCAACCACCTACCAGGTGGTACAGTGAGCAGCCATAGAAAGCGCCCGGGGAGCTGGAGAATTAGATGTGCACTCATAGACACCCCAAGGTGTGTAGTGGCCGGGACGCGAACCCGCGTCCTTCGGGTTCCAAGTCAAAAGCCCTGCCACTACACCATCTTGGCTCCTTATACTGTGTACATTAACTTCATATGCTGCTTTGTCACTCTTTTACAAATGTCAATGCCAGAACCTTCATTTTATTTTATAGATATACTTTTTATACTTTTATACTACTATGCAAAAACTCAGGAGAGTATTACATTTTATTATTTCATTGTATGCTTATGTTTATTAAATGTTTTAGTGTTTAAATGGTTACTGTTGCACCGAGGGACTGAGAGAAATGCAATTTCAATCCTGTGTATGTCCTGTACATATTGCAGTTTTGACAATAAAGTTTACTTTGACTTTGACTTTGACTTTGATCTGTTTTACTTACCATACCATACCATACCATACCATACCATTTTTATTTGTAAAGCACTTTCAACAGGAACAAGTCCAAACCAAAGTGCTGGACAAACAAACAAACAACAGGCAACACACACAGTGAAATACAACACGAAAGACATAAAAACATTGCAGATCATAAATAAAACGATCAAATACAATTTCAGCTGGTGTTGAAAGCAACAGAATAGTAGTGAGTTTTTAACCGGGATTTGAAAACTGCGAGGGAGGGGGCCTGTCTGACAGGTAGAGGTAACTCGTTCCAGGGTCTTGGGCATACTTGGCATTTGATCCTAGCAAAGTCTGAGTACAAATTTTGAGCAGATTTTATTGTTGTGTATTTACTGTTAACTTTACTATGTTTCAGTGGCACTAGATGCATTTTACTCTGTTATTTTTTAACTGTAAGCACTTTGGTCGGCTTCGGTTGTTTTTATGTGCTATATAAATAAAATTGACATTGACATTGAGAAAGTTTTATGAAAAGGGAAATAAGGTACAGATGAGTATGGGCAGGATTGGATCATAAAAGTTTTGATATTCATCTTTTGAAGTCATCATACTTTTGTTTGTTTGCAGCGCAGGAGAGGAGGGAGTCGGACGTTTCTAGGGAAGAAGGCATCCAGAAGGTTAGTAGAGTTGGAGAGAGTAACTGGGCAACAGTACTCGATGAATTGATCCAGGCTAACATTTGATTTGTATGTGGACAAGATTGTAACTGTCACAGGAAACGAGGAGGACTTGGAGATCACGGAGGAGCAGGACTTGAAAACAGGAAGAAACAAAGTTTATTTTTGCTCATGTAAGTTCACAGGGATGTCACTAGTTACCATAAGATAGCTTAATGTTCCAGCATCGTAAGGCATGCTGCCAAGTCCTTAGAAACTGCAGCAGGTCATTAGCCAGGATCAGGTGCATGTGTGGAAGGGTGGCTCTGTCAAATTGTTTGCAGGCTGTGGGGAAAGTGATTGGTGCAGAAAACCGAACCCTACATATTATCATTGTTGCAGGCTGTTGTTAGACCTAAGTTCATGTTCAATAAGCCAGGTAATAATCCAGCTCTGTTCAGTCAGGTCATCTGGACGGTTTCTTTTTTTTGCTGAGACGTTTTATCCTTCATCCAAAGGACTTCTGACTGAACATTATTAGATTTTTACCTGGATTATTGAGCATGAACTTTAGTGATTTGAACCACTTTGGCATGATTGTCTCAGAGGAGTTGACGGGAGAGAGGGCGGACCCTGGAGGCCATCTTAGCACCAGCAAACGTTTTTTCATTTTTTTTACTATATGGAGTATGCTGTTTGTGGAAATCAGTTTGTTTGGTATCTCCTCAGATTGAAGAAGTCTTTTGGATGAAGGACGAAACGTCTCAGCAAAAAAAAAAAAAAAGAAACTGTCCAGATGTCATGATTGAACATTGACATAACTATAACTAACATAACTATTGTTAGACTATTGTTAGCTACTGAAGAAAAAGTGGCTCAACTGCTGCATGGAGACATTTCACAAAACCCAGGAGAGCCATAATCAGTTCCTCAGTTTACAGATAATCTCACCAGTGGCGGTTCTAGACCAGTTGTACTGGTGGGGCCAAGCTGGGGCCAGAGGTTTTGTCAGAGGGGCACGTTAAATCTCGGAGAAAAAAGTGACTTTATGACTATAAAGACATCTTTATGACTACAGTATAGGCAGTAATGTAATACAAATAGCTTTGTCGTGGTTAGCAATCGTTTCCAAAATTGCCTTGAAGTTCCCTTTATTGTCTGAGTCTGCAGACTCATTATGCCCTCTTTGAGCTAAATTTTGAGTGGCAGTAAGTAAAAGCACTTCCGCTATTGTTTTTATATATTCACGATTTTCTTTAACCTGTCTGTTGTGCTCCTTGTTTAACACATTGACCAGTGTTGCATTAGCTGCTGCAGCTTTCTGATACTCCCTCCATGTAACCATGGCTTGTTTATGGAGCTCAGACCTCGCATGCATTGCAAACCCCGCATCTTTGTAAGATGCATTCTTCCAGTTTTTAAAACCAATTGGGGAATCAAACACAGTGTCTGAGCTGTTGGGAGGGCTAAAATGTCTGCAAGGGTAACAATACGCAGAGTCCAAGTGTTGTGAATATTCAAGCCAGGGGTGAATGTGATACCAAGCTGCTTTGAAGCTCCTCCTTCTGTCCCCCATCAAGGTTCTTGGAAATAACTTTAGGTCCGGCTGCATCGGTGGATCTTCTTTACATTTGCTGATGTCTGTGGAGAAAGCAAAACCAAATATATGTAAATTAACATATACACCGGAAAATACGGTAATTGCATTTTTGAGATCTGTACATTCTTTCCTTGAATTCTAAAACCTGACCAAGGACCAAGACTGCAAATAAGCTAAAGCTAGATTTCTTGACTATTTTTTAACAAAGCCAGCAATAATATTTCATTCAAACTCAACTTGTGTCAGAAAACTTAACATTAACAAACACATTTTTTTTGAACATCACAAACCTGATGGTCCAGTGCTTGTGGATCCACAAATATTCTCCATCTGTGTCTCACGTGCTGCTTGTATCTCAGTCTCAGCTGTCTCCATTTCAGGATCTTCATGTGTCTCTCTTTCCGTCCCTGTGCCCTCTCTTTGAAAACCAGTGTCTTCCAAGTCCTCTGGCTGTGTGGGGCTCTCAACGTGCCTTTCTTCAGCTCTCTCAACACCTCCATCTGGTTCTGTCTCAATGTCTGCCTCACTGTTATTTGTCTTTCTTGTGCAGAAATAAGATGTAATGTCCATCTTTCTCTTCATTTTGTCCATCTTAGATGAACACGGTAAAAACAATTGTTTCTTTGCGAGAAAAAATATATTTCTTAGCTGACATTATAGCACACACGGTCTCCTGAGCTTAACAAAAGAAAACTGTGTGTTATATTCCGACGAAATACGGGTAGCGTTAGCTAGAAGCATGTGTGTTGTTGTAAGATAACTAGCGTTAGCTAGAAGCATACAACATAAACGCCTGGTCTGATAGGCTGCTATTATAATTCATACTAGCCAACAACATCATTTCTTGACCAGAATTGTTACCTTGTATTGTTTGTATTTGTAGTGGTACTCGTGGATAACGCTCGGTAACTTCGCCGTCTTCGCGCTCGCTCTTCTTTTCGTTGTTCGCACTTCGCAGTGGTGTAACGCACTAAAAGGTACAACTACCTGAATGTTGTGCCCGGAGGGCGGGCCCCGGAAGCAGGGCGGGCGGCGGACCAGGGTCCGTGCTGACGCAGTTCCGCTTCTGCTCGGAGGAGGGCGGGACCCGGAAGCAGGGCGGAAGCAGGGCGGGCGGCGGACCAGGGTCCGTGCTGAGCATTGTTTCCGCTTCTGCTCGGAGGGCGGGCCACAGGGCGGGCCAGGGTCCATTTACGGGCACGGGCCCGCGTGGGCCCGTAGAACCGCCACTGAATCTCACAATCCTCAGAATATTTTAATGTTTTGAACAACTTGGGTTGGATGAATTTGATTTCTAGAAACTGTTATGTACAGCAGAGTTATTAAGAAGTGAGACAGCAGCATGGTTTTAGTGTAGTCATACTGATCTGAAATGTAAATGAAAGAATTGATTGGACCAATTTTTATGTCAAATATTGATCCTATCTCATGCAAGCCACATGCTGTTAGAACATTCTGACAATAAACTTTATAAATATGCACAAGAAGGAAATAAGTATACATTGTCTTAAATGATAGCTCATATCTGTCAAAGTGGGATTAAAACCTAAACGATTATACTTTTTGTCATAATTTTTGCAATACATGGTTATTTTCAAATAAATCATTGTTGTTTGCAAATTGCAGCTGCTAGCTTTCACAGTCCTGATGCAGCTTGGGGCACTTCTGACAGGAAAATCATAAAATTTCTGCTGGAATATGGAAATACTGCTTGACACTGAAATTTCTTGATCTTGCTGCTGACATCAAAACATGACACTTTAATTAAATGCTCATGTAAGAGTAAAAACACAACTTTTTTCTGATGTGTTTACTGATTTCTGTCTTCTGCAGAATAATTTAGAAGAAAATGCAATCAGTTGGATTGCTGGACATCGGCATCACCAATCCCGTGACCTGGAAAGGAAGAAGCAGGTAAAAATAATTGAGTTGTACAAGTCCAGTATGTCTGTTACGTTCTGAAAGATTCTATAAAATCCATCCATTTGTTTGTTTGTTGCTCAGATATTTGCAACCAACCACAGAAAGATGAAAATACAAGTTTTCTTTTTATGTAATACCGTATTTTCCGGACAATAGGTCGCAGTTTTTTGCCTAATTTGCATGCCCTGCGACCTATAGAGAGGTGAGACCTGTTTATGGATTTTTTCCCATATCTTTAGACCAATTTTTGGCTCAGATATGACCGTTTTTCATTTTGGCAAAAAATGGTGCAGTACCACTTTTGTCCGCTAGGGGACACTTCCAGAGAGTCCACCGACCGTTTCCAGCTCATGTGTCCGAAAAAAGCCTCCTCTACTCGGACTGACTCTGTTGCTGCCCGGCCTCCTGCTCTGGAGGTAACTACTGTTACCTGTGTTTGCTAGCAAGATAAGTCAAGAACCACAGGACAGATTTTTATCAAACTTACAGAAAGTAATCACTGTATGGACATTTACAACTGACTAGCTTTATGAGATGTTTGAGATTTAAAAAAAATCTACGTTTTATGGGCATAAACCTGTTGCGGCTAGCCTCGTTTTATCTCCGTGTATAATTTAGCAAATAGCTCATAAACCACTTGGCGGATTTTCTTTCAGCTTACAGAAAGTAATTATTTGGTATTCATTTACAAACTGTTGACCTGTATGAGACATTTGAGATAAAATTTGATGTTTTATGGGTATAAACGTGTCACGTTAGCATCGTTTTATTTTTGTGTATATTTTAGCAAATAGCTCATAAACCACTCAGCGGATTTTCTTTCAGCTTACAGAAAGTAATTATTTGATATTCATTTACAAACTGTTGACCTGTATGAGACATTTGAGATAAAATTCAATGTTTTATGGGCATAAAAGTGTCACGTTAGCATCATTTTATTTCCGTGTATATTTTAGCAAATAGCTCATAAACCACTCGGCGGATTTTCTTTCAGCTTACAGAAAGTAATTATTTGGTATTCATTTACAAACTGTTGACCTATATACCATACCATACCATCCATCCATCCATCCATCCATCTTCTTCCGCTTATCCGGGGTCGGGTCGCGGGGGTAGCAGCCTAAGTAGGGAGGCCCAGACTTCCCTCTCCCCAGCCACTTGGAGCAGCTCCTCCGGGGGAATCCCAAGGCGTTCCCAGGCCAGCCGAGAAACATAGTCCCTCCAGCGCGTCCTGGGTCTTCCTCTGGGTCTCCTCCCGGTGGGACATGCCCGGAACACCTCACCAGGGAGGCGTCCAGGAGGCATCCTAACCAGATGCCCGAGCCACCTCAACTGGCTCCTCTCGATGTGGAGAAGCAGCGGCTCTACTCCGAGTCCCTCCCGGATGACTGAGCTTCTCACCCTATCTCTAAGGGAGAGTCCAGACACCCTGCGGAGAAAACTCATTTCAGCCGCTTGTATCCGAGATCTTGTTCTTTCGGTCATAACCCAAAGCTCATGACCATAGATGAGGGTGGGAACGTAGATCGATCGGTAAATTGAGAGCTTTGCCTTTTGACTCAGCTCTCTCTTCACCACGACAGACCGGTACAGCGCCCGCTTCACTGCGGACGCTGCACCTATCCGCCTATCGATCTCACGCTCCAGTTTTCCCTCATTCGTGAACAAGATCCCGAGATACTTAAACTCCTCCACTTGGGGCAGGACCTCCTCCCCGACCCGGAGAGGGCATGCTACCCTTTTCCGGCTCAAGACCATGGCCTCGGATTTGGAGGAACTGATCCTCATCCCGGCCGCATCACACTCGGCTGCAAACCGCTCCAGTGAAAGTTGTAAATCACGAACTGATGAAGCCAGTAGGACCACATCATCTGCAAAAAACAGAGAAGCGATTCTAAGGTCACCAAAACGGATCCTCTCAACACCTTGGCTGCGCCTAGAAATTCTGTCCATAAAAGTTATGAACAGAATCGGTGACAAAGGGCAACCTTGGCGGAGTCCAACTCTCACCGGAAACGAGCCTGACTTACTGCCGGCAATGCGGACCAAGCTCTGACACCGGTCGTACAGGGACCTAACAGCCCTTATCAAAGGGCCTGGTACCCCATACTCCCGGAGTACCCCCCACAGAACCCCCCGAGGGACGCGGTCGAATGCCTTCTCCAAGTCCACAAAGCACATGTAAACTGGTTGGGCAAACTCCCACGCACCCTCCAGGACCCTGCTGAGGGTGTAGAGCTGGTCCAGTGTTCCACGACCAGGACGAAAACCACACTGCTCCTCCTGAATCCGAGGTTCGACTATCCGACCATACCATACCATACCATTTTATTTATAAAGCACTTTAAACAGGAACAAGTCCACACAAAGTGCTGGACAAACAAACACGCAACAGGCAACACAGACAATGAAGTACAACACGAAAAACATAAAAACATTGCAGATCATAAATAAAACGATCCAATACAAATCAGCTGGCATTGAAAGCGATGGAGTAGTAGTGAGTTTTTAACCGGGATTTGAAAACCGAGAGGGAGGGGGCCTGTTTGATGAGCAGCGGTAACTCGTTCCAGAGTCTTGGGCCTGCTACAGAGAACGCCCTGTCACCCCTGCGCTTAAGGCGAGTTTCTGGAACTATTAAGAGTACCTGATCCTCTGACCTCAAAGCACGTGAAATGTATATGAAACATTTGAGATAAAATTTTATGTTTTATGGGCATAAACGTGTCGCGTTAGCCTTGTTTTGTTTCGGTGTATATTTTAGCAAATAGCTCATAAAAACTCATAAACAAATAGCTTATCAAAAAGCTAATAAACAAATAGTTCATAATCGAGCTCATAAACCACTCGGCAGATTTTCTTTCAGCTTACAGAAAGTAATTATTTGGTATTCATTCACAAACTGTTGACCTGTATGAGACATTTGAGATAAAATTCGATGTTTTATACACATAAACGTGTCGCGTTAGCTTCGGGTTATTTTCCTGCTACTATTTGTCTAATCAAAAAAGGCGTTCAATACAAGATCAACTGGACTTATAAACTGGACAAATAAAGTCCAGTTGATCTTGTATTGAACGCCTTTTTTGATTTATCATGTCCTGGATGACTGAGAATCTTCACCAGCATATTTGTCTAATAACTCATAAACCACACCGCAGATTTTCTTGAAGCCTACGGAACGTAATTACTTGGGGGTCATTTACAAACTGTGACCTGTGTGAGGCATTTGAGCTAAAATTTGATTTATTTATAATTTATTTTCGCAGTGCACACGACCGTTTGGAAGACGTCAAAGCGAAACAATTTAAATCCAGCAGATTTGGCCATTTCGTGAATTTATTAAGGAACGGTTAAACTCAGGAACCCTTGTGCTATAATGTCAGCTATAATTTTTAGCAAACAAATAATTGTTTTTACCGTGTTAATCTTGTAAAGTTCTTCCGTGCTCGCCGCTTCTGTGTCCGCCATTTTCAGCAGGGCAAATGAGGCACTAAGGCGTTGCGTAGCGGTGACGCATAATAGATGCGACCTAAATAAAGGTGCGACCCGTTTATGGATTTTTTCCAATTTTTTGTCAATAATTGGACAAAGCGATCTATATAACGAAGCAACCTTTCAAGCGGAAAATATGGTATATCCTAATTAAGTTAGTAATGGCCTTGAGTACCGTATTTTTCGGACTATAGGTCGCACCTTTTTATGGTTTTTTCAAGGCCTGCGACCTATACACCAGTGCGACCTATTTATGGATTTTTTCCCATATTTTTAGACCAATTTTTGACTCAGATATGAACCTTTTTCACTTTGGCAGAAAATGGTGCAGTACCACTTTCGGCCGCTAGGGGCACAGTGCAGTACCACTTCCAGAGGAGTACACCGACCCAAGAAGAAGAAGAAGACCGTTTCCAGCTCATGTGTCCGAAAAAAAGCTCCTCTGCTCGGACTGACTCTGTCGGCCTCCTGGTCTGGATGTAGCTCCTGTTAGCTCTGTTTGTTTGCTGTTTGTTTGCAAGATAAGTCAAGAACCACTCAGCGGATTTTTCTGAAACTTACAGAATGGAATATCACAGTGTGGACGTTTACAAGTGAGTACCTTTATTAGATGTTTGAGATAAAATAAATAAAAAAAACGATCTTTTATTAGCATAGCTTCTTTTAGCTTGTGGTTGTATTTCTGTTTGTTATAAATAGCTTCGAAACCAATCGGTTTATATTTTTTCTGTTTACAGAGTGTAATTATAAGGCTTTAATGTACGTTACTATCGTCTCGAGAAAACATTTGACATAAAATTCGATTTTTTATTCGTGTCAGAGGCGGACTCGTCTCGTGTTTAGCTTCTATTTACGTTATAAATAGCTTCAAAACCACTCGGTGTATATTTATTTCTGCTTACAGAGTAATTATAAGGCTCCAATGTACTTACCGTATTCGCCGGAGGAAAATACGCTCCGGTGTTTAATCCGCTTTGTCCAATTATTAACAATAATCAAGAAAAAAACGTACACAATACGCCTCGGAGTTTAATACGCGTCATCACCACGCGACGCGTCAGCGCCTCATTTGCCCTAATCAAGATGGCGGCGACAGAAGCAAGCGAGTACGAAGATCTTCACAAGGAAACACGGTAAAACAATTATTTCTTTGCGAGAAAAAATATATTTCTTAGCTGACTTCATAGCAGACGGGCTCCTGAGCTTAACGAAATGTTCAAATCAGCTGGATTTAAAAAAAAAAGTTCGCTGAATTTTAGGCAGGCGCCAGGCGGGTCAAACCGGACGCTTTCTTTCTTTAAATTTAGCTAAATAAACGCTTAAAAAATATATTTCTGAGCTGACTTAATAGTAGACGTACTCCTGAGTTTAACGAAATGTTCAAATCAGCTGGATTTAAAAAAAAAAGTTCGCTGACTTTTATGCAGGCGCCAGGCGGGTCAAACCGGACGCTTTGTTTCTTTAAATTTAGCTAAATAAACGCTTAAAAATATATTTCTTACCTCACTATAGCAGACGGGCTCCTGAGCTGAACCAAATGTGAAATCAGCTGGATTTAAAAATCCGCGGTGTGGTTTATGAGTGGTATCTTGCAAACAAAAACAGCGAACCTCACAGCTAATAGCAGCTACATCCACAGCAGGGAGCGGGCAGCGACAGAGTCAGTCCGACCAAAGGAGGCTTTTTTCGGACACAGCAAGTAGAAACTTCTGGAAGTGGCCCCTCTTCCTCTTCACTCTCTGAGTCCTCTGCTGGCTGCTGCCTACAGCGCCTCTATAGCGGCCGAAACTGGTACTGCACCATTTTCGCCAAAAATGAAAAACGAAGAATCAGAGCGAAAAATGAGTCTAAAAATATGGGAAAAAATCCATAAATAATACTCTTCGATGTTTAATACGCTGGACATTCAAATTAGCAAAAATACTGCGTATTATAGACCGGATTTTACGGTAACTAAGTCCTGGATGAATCATTTGACATGAGATTCGATTTTTTATTCGTGTTTTCAGAGACGGACTCGTCTCGTGTTAGCTTCTGGTAGCTTCTGGTTTTACTTCTGTTTGCTTATAAATAGCTTCAAAACCACTTGGTGTATATTTATTTCTGCTTACAGAGTAATTATAAGGCTCCAATGTACTTAAAAGAACAATACATAGTTCCCAGACATGTGACTAAAATTCTAGAATTCCGGAATTTCTGCCATCTTGGTAGGCAGAAAATGTTGAAGAAGAGCTATTTTGTAAGTTCCAACCTTTCAATTTCATATTTTTAACTATGCATTTCTTTTATTACTTATATCAAATATTGTTTTATAATTGCTTGTTTGAATTTGGTGCCTTCATAAGACGTGTTTAATGAAATTTATTTGAACTTTTTCATTTTGCTTTCCTCTGATAGCCATGTGAATTGATATTTCCCAGCTATGAACCTTATCAAATAATATGTATTATTTTTGAAACACTGGGACTGTTAAGTTTTAATTATTTTGAATAAAGTAGTTTATCAAGTATCATCCATTATTTTTTTATACTTACACATTAAAAATGTTTCAATGACATTTTCAAAACCAACAGATGTTGGCATTTTCCTCCTGTTCAAGGTTGTCAACTCCAGCTCTGCGGTGGCACCTACTGTTCAACGGTGTGAATGACAACTTTTTAATTAAAAATCTACAGGTATATTTATAAATTATTAGTAAACAGTCTACATTCAATACAATAAGACGAATGGACTATTTGTCTTTCTTTCATTTTTAATTTAAATTACTTGAACACACAACTATTAAAATACTGTTGTAAAGGAGAAACAATTTGTACAAAATATTCATTCAGTAAAACATTTAGCAGTTTCAACAACAAGTTTCCTCATCAACTGCTTACAATAGCCGTGTTTCCATCAAGGTTTCTAGTTGCGCAATTTGAAATAGCGCAGCAGAAAAGCTTAATGGAAACGGCAAATTGCGAGGTTACTTCCTGAATTACGCTAAAAAGTTTATACGCTCGCTTGAGGTGGTTTTTGGGATTTGAGTTGCGCTAAACGACAGATGGAAACACATTTTCCGACTCATTTCTGACGTAGCGAAAATTCACGTCACGTGACGTTCAGCTGTTTCCGCTCCGGACAACATGTAACATCGCTAAAACTAGTTGGCATGACAGAATAAATACAACTCGCCCGATAGCAACACGTACCTGAAATATTCTCTCGATTTTGACGAGATGTGTGGCCGGGTTCTGTTTTCAACCGCTACTTCCTGTTTACTGTAGACATGCGCAGTGCTGACGTCTGACGTAATGACGCTGACGTCTGACGTAATGACGCTGACGTCTGACGTAATGACGCTGTGCGCGGCTTGGTAGAAGCGCTTCAAGCCAGTAGATGGAAACACTTCTGATCTGCATTAATTTGTATTTACATATTTGCGAGGTAGCTCAAAATACGAAATGAAAATGGATGGAAACACAGCTAGTTGTGCTTTACCTTTGGTGAAACTTGGAATATTCACCTCTGCACAGAATGGTTCCACACTGCCCTGTATGTTGAAACCACGATCAGCTAGTATGAGGTCACCTGGAAGTACACAGTAAAAATGCCAGTGTTGAATTAACACCCTCAGTGTTAATTTTAACACCGGAAAAGTGTCTATATGTGTCCAAGTCAGCTGGTGTTAAAGTAACACTTTCGAAAGTGTTAAAAGTTTAACACCCATTTTTTGTTAAATTAACACCAGACATTGTTAATATTCAACAATAGCTAGTGTCACATTAACATTGCAACTGTGTTAGTGTTAAAATATAATGTTAAAAGTAACACTGTTCAGTGTTAATCATAAACATAATGCGGTGTTGAAAAAGTAAACGACTGACACCACAAGGTGTCAATACAGGGAACCCCCGACCTACGACTCCATCGACCTGCGAACCACGGGACCTACGAATGAGCCAAAGTTGAAGAATGCCATCGAGCTACGGCGAAAAGTTCGTGACCTACGAACGAACCAAGCTAAAATATATAATCGAGCTACGGCAGACTGGATGCACGACCTACGAACGAGCCCCATTACAAGTATATAATCGAGCTACGGCGTAACTGCGTCACATATGGCAATCGGCGAGGTGGGGGAGGGGATTGCCTTTGGCTGTTGCTTGTTGGGCATGGGTGTGACACTGCGCATGACAGTGGAAAAGTACCGCCAGCGAGAGGGGGGGGCTGGGCTTCTGGCGGATGTACACACAGCCGCAGTGCACCTGGCGGCGGAGGGATCCGTACAGGTAAAGCGGTAACTATTTAAAGGGCTGCGGCCATTTTGTCCCTCGTGGGTTAGTTACGGTGATTGATGAGAAGAGACATACGAACGAGAGAAAAACATCTGTCTACCTACACTTCAGTCAAAGTAAGGCAATTTTGTTTCATTTTTCTGCTGCTTCTAGCTTTTTCTGAGTTCATGGACTTCTTTCTCATGCACATGGACACTCATCAACGCACTGGTTTCAAAAACATGATGGTTGCAACATGCTTCTGATAGATGTGATGCTGCTGATGGATTTATGGATTCATGTGTGATTGTTGACATCATTTTGCTGATGTCAGTTCCTGCTGATTTGCTGCTCTGATGTTAAAAGCTGCACTTTGAGAAGTGTTCATGTGTGATTGTTGACATCATTTTGCTGATGGGAGTCCCTGATTTGCTGCTCTGATGTTAAAAGCTGCACTTTGAGAAGTGTTCATGTGTGATTGTTGACATCATTTTGCTGATGTCAGTTCCTGCTGATTTGCTGCTCTGATGTTAAAAGCTGCACTTTGAGAAGTGTTCATGTGTGATTGTTGACATCATTTTGCTGATGGGAGTCCCTGATTTGCTGCTGCTCTGATGTTAAAAGCTGCACTTTGAGAAGTGTTCTTGTGTGATTGTTGACATCATTTTGCTGATGGGAGTCCCTGATTTGCTGCTGCTCTGATGTTAAAAGCTGCACTTTGAGAAGTGTTCATGTGTGATTGTTGACATCATTTTGCTGATGTGATTTCCTGCAGTTCTGATGTGAAGTTACTGATGTACAGTTACTGTGTGTGTTTATGGATGAATGTGTGGTGTAATGGTTTAGATAAGTGTTTGTAAATAAAGTTCTGTGCATGTTTATGGCCCAGAATGTCAGTCTCATGCTGTTAAATGTCTGCGCGGCGCACCGTTAGCGGTATTTCCGCGACCTACGAACGAAATAACGACCTACGAACGGGACGCAATTTTCACCCCCTACCTACGACAGGATCGAGCTGCGAACGGTTCTTAGGTCCTGAACTCGTTCGTAGGTCGGGGGTTCCCTGTAATTTACCTTTTCAACACCGCATTCTGTTTATGATTAACACTGAACAGTGTTAATCATAAACATAATGCGGTGTTGAACAGGTAAATGTTTGACACCACAAAGTGTCAACATCAACCAAATCCAATGGGAAAAATTTTTCAAAAAAAAAAAAAATACTCAGAAATGGAAAGTTCAACTTTTATTAAACCCATTTCAGTATTACAGACCTTCGATGCTCAGCTCTTATAAAACAGTTGCGGGGCACAATATGTTTCTTTCATCATTATCAGCTGAAAATTGCCTGTCATAAGGCTGATAATACAGTATATCAGATTAGCGACACAAATAATAGCAAACACATCATCCACCATCTCTATTCTGAAAGCATTCAGATGATCATCTAAACACTCTGTAATGACTTTAGCAGTCACAAATAAAATAAATACAGCCAAGTTTATGTGAACCCCTTTTGGGTCCCAGTGGATTTGCCATTTCAAAATCATCGTAATACAACTGTACAGTATTTGGAGATCATGTTCTTGCTCTGAAAATAATGAGTGATTTCTGAAATAGGAACGATCACTGATGTCTCTATAGATCCCATCTTCATGGCTCTTTACTTGTTGAAAGCAAGTACTAGTTCTTCATTAGTAAACAATGACTCAAGAGTTCCTAAAATAGGTGCTGTACATACATAAATTAGTCATTAACAGGAATTTGACTGTAAACACCTGTTGTTTTATGCAAACGTGTATCATAACGCACTCCAAGGACATGCTCTATTGGTTCAACAATTTTCCATAAAAAATATATATATATTTGCCTCTTTGTTTCATTGTTAAGGTGTGTGAATAGATTTTTTATGTTCTCAACACATTATTTGACTTTGTTTAAGGTTTGCTCATTCACTTCAGATGAAAAACATGCAAGAACAGCATCCTGTGCTTGAATATGAACATAATTGGGCAGCACAGTGGCACAACTGGTAGAGCTGCTGCCTCTCAGCGAGAAGGTTGCCGGTTCAAATCCCGGTCCGGGGCCTTTCTGGGTGGAGTTTGCATGTTCTCCCCGTGCATGCGTGGGTTTCCTCCGGGTACTCCGGTTTCCTCCCACAGACCAAAAAACATGCTTGTTAGGCTGATTGGTGACTCTAAATTGACCCTAGGTGTGAGTGAGAGAGTGGATGGTTGTTTGGTGTGAGTGAGACAGGTCCCTCTTGTAAATGAGTCCCCGTGACTCAATGAGGCTAGCCTGTATAAATAAAGGTTGAATGAATGAATTAACAACCTCTTCCATTGAACAAGTTAAAGACTGCACAATATTTTCAGAAACTCCAGCTGCTTGAACTTGGGCAACAGAGCTACACATGTCCATTAACTGCCTCTTTTTAGGAAGACTTTCTTGACGAACAGAAGTAGTTCTCAACGGGTCATCAGCACAAACATCATTGGGCTCAACATTATCTGTTCCAACATTGTCCACATGAACAGAGTCTATGGCAATAGTGTCTCCATGTGCTTTCACCAAGTGCTTCTTGAACCCAGAATACGTGTAAAAAACTGATGAACAGCTATGTTCCTCACATTTCAAACGCAATTTGTGGCCTGGATACAAAGCATGACTAAATTTCAAATGCTGAAAAAGAGTTGAAGAATGTCTGTGCTGAACCTTACAAATGAAACATGTTGGCATATTTAAATGTTGTTAATGCTCACTCTGATTTCCTTGACTCTGGGGCTCTCCTTTGTTGCTGCCGCATCAATCCCATAAACTGTTGTTTGGATGAATGTGTAGAAGTTGAGGAGGGTTGCATCGTAGGACACAGCAAACACAAAATGTGCCTTAAAAAGTTCATCGAAGGCAGCCACTGCAGTCTGTACCACACAAGGAATGGGCTTCTGATCCAGGATGATGTAGAACTTTTGAATACTGCTCTTCTTTTCTCCAACGCAGAGGAGGAAGGGCTGTGCAGATCCAACTTTGCCAAGGAATGTCGCCATGCTTGTCCCCACCTAAGATTGAGAGACAGCACATTAGAAATAATGGTTTTAGACCCTCACAAGCAACAAATTAAGAACACTTTCCACCTTCCTTTAGCTGTGACCATGCCACAAAAGGGGATGTGACTTGCAAGGAAACTCCTGTGAGCTTCAGTGAAAAGATCAGTTCTAATAGGCTCATACAATTCTTTGTGACATTATGTTCCCATAACCAATTTTTTTCCCATTTCGTCATAAAATTCACCTTGATCCCTCCCATCCCCTCCAAAATTAACTATAAATTTATAATACAAATAAAAACAAATAATGACTTTACATTATACAGTCTTGTAAAACTGAGATCAATTTACTGTAAGTGAAGCGCAATAATGCATGTGAAAAACATACCTTCATGAACTTCACAACACGATGAGCTGCCTCAGTTGCACTAATTTTTACACGTTTCTTCCCTTTGGGGGTTGGAGGCAATAGATGAACCAGCAGGAGAATGGCTGCCAAGTCGCTATCCCATTCTGATAAAATCATAACACAAGCAATCATTAGAATTACGACATGAAAATGCATACATAGAAAAGACTGTTGAACATATTTATCTATCAGTACATACCATAATCACGTGATTCCTCCTGAGCAGACAGAAGGTCATCCAGTGGAACGCTCTGTCGAAGGCTTTTGCTGACAGTGATGACCTTTGGTTTGTAGAACGTTGGCCATCTTGCAATGAACTTCCCCAAGATGTCTTCTCCAAAGAGCATGATGAAGTCCTGCTCAATCTAAAAAAAAGAAAAAATACCATTAAAAAACCCAATTCAAAAGTTCGGTTAATCAAATCTCAGAGTTTCTCACCAAGCCTGGTGTATCCAAGAATCTAGGGAAGTGATCCAAGATGAGTGATGACTGGTCCAGATCATATAGCATATTCTGTCTATGCTTAAATGTTGCCTTCATTCAAACACTTCTATGGCCAAAGCTCCATCTGAGATGAACTCCAAAAACTCATCTGTCACATGCACAACAAAGTCCTGGAGAAAACAAGAAGGGTCAGGGTAAAGATGATTTGAAAATAAAACTGACAAGAATCGAGGCATCAGAGACTCTTCCTGTACCTTGCAGTGATCAAACTGGACAGTGAAGTGAGCGTCAGAGCTTCGAGAAGAAGGTCTGTCAGGGCTGACCATGGGAGGAACCACGGTGGGCTCGCTGTGCTCCCAGAATGTGTACTGACAGAAGACAAAGTTGGACAGGTTGAGCGGCAGCCCCGTGGTCTCTTTGATCCTCACCTGGACGAGACAAACAACGATTCTCTCAGAAGGAAAGACTTTTAAAGTCTTTGTTGTAACCTGCCAAGAGGTGTGGGCTTTCTTACCCTGCAGCTGAGCCTTTTGGACATGTGGACGATCTCTCCGTTGGTGTCCATGACCTCGTAGCAGCTACATTCACTGGAATTCTCTGATGACTCGTCCGCCCAGGAAAGACTCACAGGAACAGCTCCACTGACTCGCTGCAGCTCAACATGCAACCTGCCAGCCACCTGTACACATGAGCAGAATGTCACTGCAAGATCCAGAAAATTCTGACTGGCTGGTATCCTGTTTTTTATTTTTAAGTATTTTTTTTTTGCAACCAAACTACTTCTGCATACTTTATGCTATTTAGCTGTCCATATTTTATTTTATACTTTTAGCTCTGTGATGGATGTCCTCCACCTCTCGTACAGTGAGTGCTGGAGATAGGCACCAGTTGCCCCTGACCTGGAAAGGGACAACAGGATAAGTAGATGGATGGATGGAAGCGTGGATGTATGTATGGATGGATGAGTAGATGGATGGATGTGTGGATGGATGAATGGGTGGAAGGATGGATAGATGGAAGGGTGGACGGATGGATGAGTGGGTGGATGGATTGATGGGTGGATAGATGGAAGTGTGGATGGATGTATCGATGGACAGATGGATGTGTGGGTATGGATGATGGGTGTGTAGGTGGATGGATGGATGGATGGGTGGGTGGATGGACTGATGCTACTTTTAGCTTGCCTTTAAATGAATGAATTTTAAAATGGATCATTCTATTTTCCACCTTGACACAACTCACATGTTTTGCCATCAGGTGGTCCTTCAACCAGTCGTCTTCTCTGTGATCACTGTAGATGAGCTTGAAGATTCAAGTGACGAGGCTGACTCAGAACTGAAGGAAGCGTCTGTTACCTCACTCTCGTCAACGACGCCCACTGTATAAAGTTTAGAAGACATTACAACTTGAACTTAACTTTTGATTTATATATTTTTAAAATGCATTAGAAGGAACACTTGTTTTAATGCTTTTAAATCTTACCAAAGTGCTTAGTGACTACTTTTGAAAGATACTGTTGCAGACCTCAGGAGTTCATCAAAAATGTCAGAATCCACATCAACTCCAGAAGAGTCTTTCAGGTCTACACATATTTCACTTGACAAATTGAATTTAGCATAAACTGGAAGGAAAAAAAATACACACCTTAACTAATTTATAGCATACGGTTAGAACTTGTAAGAGCCAATTAAATTTATAATTAGAAAATATTTTGAATAGCATTTTCAGACAATGAACTGGTGGTTGAAATGGTACATTTTGTCTTTAAAGTTACCCATATTGTTTGACATCACCATTTTTATGAAAAATAATGACTTAATTATTACTTGAACAAAGACAGGGGTTGATTAATAAGCATTCTGGGCATAATTTGAGATAAACTACGTTAAGCTTACTTCATTTAATGGCAGCTGCTACAACATCATAATTAGTACTCAACTTACCCTCGTGCATGAATTTCAAGTAATCATAGCAGTCATCTGTTACTGGAACACAAACCCATTTCTGGACTGTCTGATGCCACTTGAACACAGCATTTCTGCAGAGCACAAAAGGGACAAGATCCAAGCTTTAACAACACCTTACAGATGTTAAAAACCAGCTATTTATCCCTTCCACTATCACTTTGAACACGTTAGCTCTTTCAGCTAAACTTTATCCAAGCTAGAGTGTTGAGCTAGCTAGCTAGTCGTCAGAATCCACTCCCTGCCGGCTAGCCGTACGACAACAAAAGCAACACGCAGCTAGTCGCCGCAGCATTTCCGTATCTTGTAAACGTGCACAAATACGCTAGTGAGAGCTGACGGAGCTGAGTGGAGGCTCACTTTACCGCAGTCCGTAACGTGACTTGCTTTGCTACTGGTACAGTACTGTACTATGAACGCTGTTTCTGTTTTACGTCGTAAACGGAGTACGGCGGATAGACAGAGGCGGACGTTGGTTTTACGTCGTAAACGCAATACGGAATACGGAGGATGGACGTAAGAATACGAGTCACCAGCATATATAGGCCATTAACTCTTTTTTTCACTTCATTATGGCTCAAAAACATACGTGTGTTTTTTTTATTATGTAGGGCACTGTGTTAGGATAGGCTAAGTGCTTGGTAATACAGAACTGTACATGTGGTGCAGAACGTATGTTTGGATTTACGTCAAAAATTGCTTTACGTCTAATCTACGGAGCTCTATGGTGGACTTTTTTCGCGCTCTTTTGCGTTCCGTCTCAAAAGTTTACCCAGCAACAGGACGAACCAGACAACAGCCACAATGAAACCATAAATTATGTAAAATAGTTGAAAACATTCGACATTTATGTTGGATTAAAACCTTTTTTTATTATTATTTTGAGTAACCTTACGGAAAATGAACTCCTCTGAAGCTAGCTGTTTGCAATGTTAGCTTTTTACATAACACATCGCCAATATTTCAAACTAAAAAGCACATTCCCAACAAAACAATAGTCATGTACAGATATTTAGCTTACCTTTAGGAAAGAATTGTGTCTTTCGTGTGCGAACAGAAGCCATATCGACCAGTGACTGGTGGCAACACGACAGAAAGTAGAAGGCACCCTGCAGACGTTACGCGAAGGCGGGGCTTAAAGCAACACCACCCAATTAGCACTGGAATTTAACAATGCAAATATGACGAATATTACGCAGGCAGTGTTTTTTTAAAGCTGTGTGATGTTAAAACAACACTCACACTCTTTATTTAACACTACACCTGAGATTTTAACACTGGCATTTTTACTGTGTAGTTTCAACAGCAAACCACAGTTTTCAGTTATCCACTTGTCACTAGTCCTGCCACCCCATGCTTTGGACAGAAAAGACACTGAACCCTGCGGGGTGAAGCCTATTAAAAATTTTTAGTGTTTGAATGTTTATAGTTTGACCACGTCTGTGCACGTACCAGTAAGTTTTTAGGCCTCTGAATAAAAACTTCAAAGCAGTCAATTATAACAACAGATCTTTGTCCAAAATGTTTTCTAAATTCCAGAGGCATGGTTTTCCTCAGTTCATCACGCTGTGGCCAATACAGCACCTTTTTAAGACGTGCATATAAAATCTGGATGACAAACAGAAATGTCCTGGAAACCGTTGAGGTAGAAGTTTGAAAAGCCAAGTCTTGCACAGGGCAGTTTAGTTTAAGACTCATCAGGGTCATCACAAATCATTCGAATTGACCAAAATGAGTATTTAATTTAGGAACTGGTATGTATGCCTTTACATGACCAAATACACTCATCAACATGAGGAATGATGGGAGGCCTGTGTAGTATCTTACTTTGAAATTATTATTCTCAAAGCTTTTTACATTTAATTGAAAATTACTTAGCTGATTTCATAATGTAATATTTTCTGTTCTTAACGACTGCAGTTCAAACTGAACCTGACTTTCAGAAACAGGTGTATATTCTGTACAGTCATTTGCACCCTGAACCGTTTCACACACTGGAACTGCTTCCTCCACTTCAGGTTGGTCAGGTTCAGAGACTGCACCGAGTTCTAGGACAGCCTGCGCACACTGGAGATGTTCCTCTGAGCGAACTCGTTCTTTCACTCGTCTGTACCTATAATTAAGATAAACATAAATGTTTATATATGTATACAGATATATATGTTTGCGTCTAGGTAATAAGACAACAACTTTTCTGCTGAAAAGAAATCACATTACTGTACTACAGCAAACATTTTTACAAGTTAAAAATTACATATTTATAAATATTCAAATATCAAAGTAACAATATGTTTTTAATTAATATTACAATTATTAAAAGTGACATTAATTTGTATACCTGTTCATCTTAGACTCCGATCTTTGATGTTCCTTAGCTGCCTTTGTGGGAGTGAGCACCAGTCAACTTCAGTGTAGGAGCCCAGTCTGGGTTTGACCTGTCGTACATGTGTGCAGCCGTCCTGAACAACATAAAAAAATTAACAGAAGCAATTATTCAAATGTTGGAAGTTATACCCAAAACATTACTTTTTAATGTAATATTTTCTGAACAGACACATTCCCAATGCTTTATTCATACATGAAAACAAAAGGGAACCAAAATCAAAACAATGACAATGTCGCAGTGTTCAAATATTATCTATTTGAAATATAATGTGTATGTATAAATACACCGTGTACGTATACTGTATACAGTACATACAGCATTACCGTATATACTGTGTACTCTCAGCTCTGCATGTACATACTGTGAACTCTCAGTTACTGCCACATCAAATTTTAGCTCAAAAACTGTAAAACTGTCAGTGATACAAACATTTTTGTTTCCAATATATTCAGGTAGCGATAGGAGCCATCTTAAATTGAGTTATCCTAAAGCTTATCAGTTGTAAATGTCCGTCCAGTGATTAGTTTCAGAAAGTTTCATATAAATCTGTCCCTGCTGAAACCCATCTGTTCTCTCTGGCGTTTCATACTGTGTGAGCTGACTTTGTGTACATGTATATATTTTATCCTGTGTTTTCATTTTAATGCTGTTCTTATACATTTTTATTATAATTTCACTGCTGTAAATGTCATAGTTTTACCATTAGTGTGTGTTACTGTTTCTGTAATTTTATTGTGATGCACCAGTTGAAACAGTTTGTCGTGTGGGTCCATGAGTTATTTTGCTAACAGACAAACAGACTGACTACAAACGTTAACGTGTGTGTCAGTCTGATGTCACAGGGTAAATAAAGGTTCAAAATACATTATTAACAAGCAGCTTCCTAACAACAGAGAGTTGAGGCTAAAACACGAGCGAGGCACTTTGTTGTCTGTGTTACGGTGTGGATGTTAGCATGTTAGCATAGCGTTGCTAAGCTAGCGACAGTAACAGAAGAGCTAGATCATGAAAAAAATTGTTCAAACACACACAGTTTCGCTAAGTTAATCACATACAATTTTGGCTTACCTGAAGTGATCGGAGCATATTTTTGATGTTGACGATGGCAAATCCTCCTTGCGGTTGATCTTACACAGCCAGACTCGCCGACGTTCAGTGGCACTGGTGAGCGCTTCTGTATCTGGTCCTTCATGCTTCCTTATTTTCGGAATTACGTAAAACTTACGCTTGGCAATTGCTGGCAATTGCTCGATTGGTACAACCAGTCCCAACACGAAATAAATATTGCAATTATTTACAAATAAACAACCGCAAAAAGTACACTGCTCGTAACCTACGCTGCTACTAGTGGTCAAGAGTGGAAGTATCACCAACTAAAATGGCGGACAACCCGGAAATGCCCATTATGTGACGTCGCATGGGAACTATGTATACAAAACAGTTTCACCAGATACAAGAATACAAGTAGGATAAAATGAAAGGAGCAGAAAGAAGATGAAATCTTATTATCTGCCCCTTATTTCACAGTTTGTTCAAACAATGATAACCTTCAAACTACATCACAAAATGAATAACTCTACTTAATTTTTCTAACTGTAATACACAAACTACATCACAAAATGAATAACTCTACTTAATTTTTCAACTGTAATACACAAACTACATCACAAAATGAATAACTCTACTTAATTTTTCTAACTGTAATACACAAACTACATCACAAAATGAATAACTACTTAATTTTTCTAACTGTAATACACAAACACACTAAGCTACATCATATATAGTTTTTGAGCAAGTCCTTTTTGACCTTTTTCTTAAATGTATACATTGATTTTGCATTTTTAACATCACTCTCCAGAACATTCCACAGATAATATAATAAAAGAACAATACCTCTTCTTGAACGGTTGAATCTCTCACTCATCATTAGGGTAGGGCTTTGCTCCAGGTCTTGTTATCAGTTTTAGTTTTTTCATAAAGTTCTGCACTTTTTGAGTGATGGGTGTTCGTAGCGAGGATCAATAACTTTAAGCCTGCGCATAATAACAACATTCAGACAGAGATTCAGATATTTAACCCTCTGGGGTCTAAGGTCTAAATGTCCGTTTTGGTATAAATTTGTATTTACCCTTATATTTCCATCATAAAAACTATTTATCTGGCCTTGTTTGGTATTGTTGTTTTTAGGACAACCTCATCTTCATGATTTTACAGTCTTTGTTTCATTTTGACAAAATGCATGAGCACATTGGAGCAAAAAATAACATAAAAAATGAAATCCGTGTTAGTAAAATATTGATATGTTTACTATGAAACTCACAAAAATATTTAATGAACCATTTTGACAGCCTAAAATGAAAATTTCATTGGTATATTTTAAGAACTTGTATACAAACTTAGTAAAAAACGAATAAGTATACATATTTTCACATCATAAAGTGGGCAATTACCATGCGTGTTTTTACCAGTATTTACACTGACTATTGGTCTTTTGCAGACACGTGACATTTTGCACTCCCGGTCGCCATTTTCCGTGGATACCCGTTCAGTTAAACAGAGGAAGTCCATGCATTAGCTGCTACCTCGTAAGGATCAATGTTGTTAATTGAAGCTAACTTCACCATGTAACGTTCTCTGGCTTCAAGGTTGAGTTTCTCTCTATAAGGCTTCTGCTCATTTTTATATTTAGTTTGCATTTTGCTGATGTTATTGTTCTGTATTGCACTGTGTTTAACATGGACTTCCTCTGTTTAAATGAACCGGCATACACCCAACATGGCGACCGTAAGTGCAAAAATATATGAGCCGTGACGTCACGTGCAAAAGACCGATTGTGTGAAAACAGTATCTTCATCACAAATTCTCTGTGTTTTTTTCCCTTTCATTCTTAAAAACAGACCAAAAATGACTACAAAACTCTGCAGACACACTAAATAATCATAAAAACCAAATAAAAACCAAATAAAACAGCCAGTCTTACCTAAAATCATGTCTGAAATCCTTCCCCCCCCCCCACCTTCTTCACCAAAACTACTGCTGCTGTGTTTCTGTGAGCAGAACACAACATGGAGGAACATGGAGGAAAAAACGGTTCTGATTGGTTGCTTCACAATGTGGTGTGTTCAGGGAAACTCCTAAATTTGATTTTCGTTTTGAATTCATTGACTTTTTGTAATAAAAAATCAACTGATTGCTCGCACAGGGGCGCAATACTCGAACAGAAATTATCTGTCACATTTCTGGTTGTATTTTGAAGGAAATACACAACAAAATCAATATAAAAACACTACTTTATAAAGATTGGAGTCTCTGCTGTCCAATAGACTTGAATGCAACACTTCACATGCAGCTGTGCTTTGTTTAAAGAGGCTATTTATAGACATAACCATAGATATTAAACACTAGATACCCCATGGAATGCTCTCGCCTATTGGAGCCGACGAGATTTCAGGCGGCCATCTTGGGGGTGGCCACCGCTCAACTCAGCCTTATATATTTGACAGGCACAATAAAGTATCAGCGCATTTAATCAATCATAACACACTGAATAGTAATCCTGTTGTCACATATTTAAATTTTAGGCATACAGCAAATAAAACTGCATGTATAAAAATGTATAGTTTAGCATATTTAAATAATTTTGGTGGAATACAATATGTAGGACATGTTTAGCAAGACACAACCAAAGATGCAATTTATTCACACACACATTATGTATACATATTCAGATACTGTAATTATATATATATATATATATATATATATATATATATATATATATATATATATATATATATATATATATATATATATATATATATATATATATATATATATATATATATATCCATCCATCCATCCATCCATCTTCTTCCGCTTATCCGGGGTCGGGTCGCGGGGGTAGCAGCCTAAGTAGGGAGGCCCAGACTTCCCTCTCCCCAGCCACTTGGAGCAGCTCCTCCGGGGGAATCCCAAGGCGTTCCCAGGCCAGCCGAGAAACATAGTCCCTCCAGCGCGTCCTGGGTCTTCCTCTGGGTCTCCTCCCGGTGGGACATGCCCGGAACACCTCACCAGGGAGGCGTCCAGGAGGCATCCTAACCAGATGCCCGAGCCACCTCAACTGGCTCCTCTCGATGTGGAGAAGCAGCGGCTCTACTCCGAGTCCCTCCCGGATGACTGAGCTTCTCACCCTATCTCTAAGGGAGAGTCCAGCCACCCTGCGGAGAAAACTCATTTCAGCCGCTTGTATCCGAGATCTTGTTCTTTCGGTCATAACCCAAAGCTCATGACCATAGATGAGGGTGGGAACGTAGATCGATCGGTAAATTGAGAGCTTTGCCTTTTGACTCAGCTCTCTCTTCACCACGACAGACCGGTACAGCGCCCGCTTCACTGCGGACGCTGCACCTATCCGCCTATCGATCTCACGCTCCAGTTTTCCCTCATTCGTGAACAAGATCCCGAGATACTTAAACTCCTCCACTTGGGGCAGGACCTCCTCCCCGACCCGGAGAGGGCATGCTACCCTTTTCCGGCTCAAGACCATGGCCTCGGATTTGGAGGAACTGATCCTCATCCCGGCCGCATCACACTCGGCTGCAAACCGCTCCAGTGAAAGTTGTAAATCACGAACTGATGAAGCCAGTAGGACCACATCATCTGCAAAAAACAGAGAAGCGATTCTAAGGTCACCAAAACGGATCCTCTCAACACCTTGGCTGCGCCTAGAAATTCTGTCCATAAAAGTTATGAACAGAATCGGTGACAAAGGGCAACCTTGGCGGAGTCCAACTCTCACCGGAAACGAGCCTGACTTACTGCCGGCAATGCGGACCAAGCTCTGACACCGGTCGTACAGGGACCTAACAGCCCTTATCAAAGGGCCTGGTACCCCATACTCCCGGAGTACCCCCCACAGAACCCCCCGAGGGACGCGGTCAACCCATGTAAGGTCAGCCCACACTTATCCCAATTGGGGTAAATACAGTTAGCCCACATGTGCTTCCCATGCGCCCATTATATCAAAACCACATGGGTCCCATTTAAAATTGCCCATTTCTGTCCCATACCCAGTTAGCCCACATAAAAATGAACTGGGGCCTATATATCCATGCCAAGGCTGACCCATGTAAGGTTATCCGACACTTATCCCACTTTGGGTCAATATAGTTAGCATCAAAAAAGGTGTTCACTACAGAAACAACTGGACTTTATTTGTAACAGAAAACGTTTTGCTTACAATCCGGGGAGCTTTATCAATTCAATGAGCAGGCTCTGTGAAAGAGAAGTTATAAACAGGCTTGGGATGACACGCACCAACCTATGTAAATTGGAAGCCAACACACACACATACACTTGAGTTAAAGGTGGGGTATGTAACATTGTAATGTAGTCTGTAACTTTTCAAACAATATATTTTTAACATATTTCTTCACTCTGTCACTATCTGTTGACAGACTGATGTTAGACAAAGTAATCTCTGAAAAAAACTATAGTCCCCTTGCTTCTCTATCAGCATTTATAAAAACACTGAAAACAGAGTGACCCGGACAATGACCAGCCAATAAAAACAGAGTTGTTTGTCACACCCCAACCCACGCCCCCACCTGTCCCAGCCGCAGCTAGTTCTCATTCAAAGGATTGCAAAGCGATGCAGGACTGTTTTTTATGTGACACAAAATGTATTAAATATCAAGAAAGTTAATTCTCAATAGTCCAGGTATCAAATCCGCTCATTCTCAATCAGTTCATCTGGACAGTTTCTTTTTAGCAGAAACGTTTCACCCTCACTCCAGAGGGCTTCCTCAGTCAGAGTAGTCCAAAGCACACTGAAGTTAACCCACCAAGTAAGCAACTTATGTGGACCAACCAGTTTGCTGTAGCCAAGATGGTTTCTGGGGGCGTGTCCCTCGTCGACTCCTCCCAGGCAGGCAGACATGTCCAAAGTGGTTCAAGACAAGAAAGTTAATTCTCAATAGTCCAGGTATCAAATCCGCTCATTCTCAATCAGTTCATCTGGACAGTTTCTTTTTAGCAGAAACGTTTCACCCTCACTCCAGAGGGCTTCCTCAGTCAGAGTAGTCCAAAGCACACTGAAGTTAACCCACCAAGTAAGCAACTTATGTGGACCAACCAGTTTGCTGTAGCCAAGATGGTTTCTGGGGGCGTGTCCCTCGTCGACTCCTCCCAGGCAGGCAGACATGTCCAAAGTGGTTCAAGACAAGAAAGTTAATTCTCAATAGTCCAGGTATCAAATATCCCTTCTTTATCCCAGAGCTGGACTTTTATTTTGTTTTTTTGCCAAAAGTCAAGTGATCGCTTCATCCTTCACTGACAGGAATGAGGAAATGGATTTGTCACGACTCACGAGCGAATTAAAACATGTCCAACGTTGCTTCGTGAACCTCTGCTGATTTCTTCTGGTTTTTGTGTTGTTGGATGAGTGATTCATGGTTTTATTATATTTTTTAAACAGTTATATTATCATATAAACACAGAACTTCGCAGCGCAGAGACAGGACATGTACTGGGGGCGGAGCATTCCAGACATTCCAGACCAGCGCTGACAGACATGATGAAATCACGAGCGAATTAAATCATGTCCAAACGTTGCTTCGTGAACCTCTGATGATTTCTGCTGGATTTTGTGTTGTAGGACTAGCGCTCCATGGTTTTATTTTATTTTATTAGAAGGTTTTATTAACATAAACACAGAATATCGCAGCGGCTCTGAGCAGACAGCAGCAGGGGGCGGAGCAGATCCCAAGTTCAGCAGAGCACGGACTGTGGCATTCTGCTCCCTCCCCTCAGAGCCATATATGGCTCTGAGGGGAGGGAGCAGAATGCTTTTCTGCGCTGAAAATATTTCTAAGTCCCAGAGTGTTCAAATATCGCAGACCATACCTTTAACACATACATGTGACACATTCACATGTGGGGAGCAGGGCCTTCACCTGCTCTGCCCCTCACCTCTGGAACGCTCTACCGCCCGACCTTCGAAACACCACCTCCCTTTCTCTGTTCAAGACTGCCCTGAAAACACATCTCTTTAGACTAGCTTATCATTAACTTTACTAAATGTATTTTTATCTTCCATTTTATATCCTTTATGTATTTTATATTTCAATTTGTCGCTGATAATGTTTGCTCTGTATTCACTGTGTTGGTTTGTTAAGTGTCCTTGGGTGTCATGAAAGGCGCTTTTAAATAAAATTATTATTATTATTATTATTATTATTATTATTATTATTCAAAGTTCAGCATGTGGCAGTAGGGTTTGCAGAAGACACAAACACATCCTACTGTATGTAAATTGACAAATAACACCTCACAACTTAATAGCAGGACCTCTCAAAGCCTTTGTTAGTCTAATTCCCAAACGAGGCTCCTCTGTTCTTATCAGGTGCGAAACGTCTGGGAATCAAACCCAGGGCTGCACTATATGCTTAAGGGCCAGTTTACACGGCGCGTATTTTGAGTGTAACCGCTACTTTCTCTTTGCGACTTTGCTTATCGCCTACACGACACCGCTGGCCCCCCTCGATGACACCGATACTTTTCTGACCCTGCTCTCAAGGTGGAAGTTTTTCGCTGACCCCCCGTTGATAATGTAAACATCTCCCGTGGAGCTTTTGTTTGAACACATGCACGCAGCACGCACGCGCAGACAGCCGGCATTTTAACAATGGCGGTGGACTGGACAGTGGACACACGCACCACTTTCTGAACTATAGCTGATGGAATATATTTTGATTCTCATATTTAATTATTCTACACCTTACCTGCATCTGTGTTGGAAGAGAGCCAGCTGCCTGGATCCAGTTGTCTGTTAACGAGGCAGTCGGACATTTCACGTGTCACGCTGCACTATAACATACTAAATGTGCTATATATTAACAGTTTAACAATAATAAACAGTATTTATGTTAGCGTGGGAGATATTTACATTTATCTGAGCTAAATGAAGCTATCTGGACTCGTTACGTCATGCCTAACATGCTGCTGAAAATGAAGACACCAGGTTGATTTTTAATTTATTTATTTATCCAACACCACAAACTCATGTCACAAACACTGAGAATTAAATTGAACACTTTTAAAAACACGTTAACCGAACTTTAATGAACTGGACTCTGTTGTTCATCCTGGTGGAAACTGGACCCACATCCGAACCGCCGGTCCGCTTCGTGGAACAGCTTCGACCTCGCAGGAAAAAAATAAAAATAAAACCTCAGTTGGTTGTTCTGTGATCGAACTAAACACAAGGAAAGATTATTAAGAACATGGTTTACCTTGTAGCGCTGCTGTAAATCAGCTGATTCTCACGGACTAAAGTCAGACATGTTGACGCGGTTCCGGTCCAGTCAGCAACTGGTGTGCAGCTTGCTAGATGAAGCGGCCCCACTTGGTGTCAAATCTGTTGACTCTTATCCAAATTCCAGCTTTAACTTGTTGTTAACTTGTTGACAACAACTTGTAGTAGCTGAACTTTTAGCCAGAGAGGAAAACAGGCTGCCTCGTCTGCTCTGTTTACATCAGGCAGCAGTGGCACGCATGCGCAGTAGTGAAGGTTCCAAAAATCACAGCGCCATCTAATGGCCCAGCATGGTAACTACAGTAAATTCATGAGTACGGGGGGTGGATGGGGGAGAGAGTCGTATCCACAGAATTCGCCCATGTCAACGCAAAACTTTCAATCTAATTAACATACCCAAAAGTTGCGTTTCCCCCACACAGTGTCCGTGTAAACAGGGCTTTAGAAAGATGGAATCGGAGTCCTCCTCATCTGTTTAACGATGGTTTCTCCCGTTTTACATAAACCGCTTCTTTCAGACCCATCTCAAACCACCTGTGCTCTCGGTCCAAAATATGTACATTCTGGTCCTCAAAAGAGTGTCCCTTGTCCGTGAGGTGGAGGTGAACAGCGGAGTTTTGTCCAGAGGAGGTGGCTCTCCCGATGCTGTAAAGTTCTGATGACAGAAAGTTTCCAGTGGATGGTGAGAGTCAAACAGGAGATACTGGTCCATGTGGGTTGGTTTTCTGTAAACTTCAATGTTGAGACTGTCCTCTCCCTCCATGTGAACCAAACAGTCCAAAAAAGACAGCTTGTTGTCGTTTGCATCCTCCCTGGTGAACTTGATGTTGTTATCGACCAAGTTAATGTGTCTGGTGAACGCTTCCACCTCCCTGGCTTGGATTTTGACCAAGGTATCATCCACATATATCCAATGGCTTGGAGTTGTTCCCTCATAGGAGTTTAGGGCTCTCTGTTCCACTTCCTCCATGTAGAGGTTGGCAACAATGGGTGACACTGGATCACATGGCACAGCCATGCTTCTGTCTATAAAATCTGTCATTGAACTTGAAATAAGTGGTGGAGAGGCAGAGATCCAGCAGGGTGCAAATGTGGTCTGGCAGCGGATTCGGATCCAAGACCCTAAACCTAACCAAAGAGAGTGAAATCTAAACCTAACCACGTAAGTAAACGGAGCCTGCTGTCATCCATTGTATCGGTATTTGAAACATGCTAGTACGTTATCAGTCCCATTCTATGCGCGCTATCAACCGTTATCATCCCCATAGAATGTGGGAGAAACTGTTCGATTCTATGGTTGATAACATCCGAAGCGGGTGGGTCTGGGGTGAAGTTGGTCCTTTTGTCCAAATCCTTGTCTTGTAGAAGTCATTGTTTGATGGTTTTACTGCTTCAGAAATGGGTATGCACATGAAAAGAGAAGTAACATAATATGATACAAGACTTTCTCCCGGGGTCAGCTTCAAAAGTTGAACTTTGTTGACAAAGTCAATGGAGTTTTCTATGTGATGAGATGTGTTTCCAACCAGAGGAGCTAAAATACCAGCCAGATGTTTTGCAACATTTTATGTCACTGAGTTCATGCTGCTGACGATGGGTCTTAGAGGTATATCTTCTTTGTGTATTTTTGGAAGTCCATACAGACAGGGAGTGGCCTCCTCCGGTTACAATCTATAATACAATGATTGATTGATTGTTTTCTCCTTTTCGAGTTTTTGCAGATAATCTGTGACTTTCTTTTTAAAGGTGTTAGTTGGGTCCCTCTTCAGGGGCTCGTAGGTGTTCCTGTCGCTCAGTAGAGTAGTTATTTTTTTCCTGGTAATCAGATGTGTTAAGGACTACTGTGCATCTTCCTTTGTCAGCTGGTAAAATGGTGATGTTTTGGTCTTGGCTGAGTGATGATATTTTGATTCGGAGTTGTAAGGTAAGGTCTTGTTAGGTCATTGTTTCTGTATTGAATGCCTTTTTTGATTTTATCATGTCCTGGACGACTGAGAATCTTCACCAGCAAATATAGTTAGCACACATGGGCTTCCCATACTGTGACCATTATACTAAAACCACATGGGTCCCATATAATGATGCTGATTTCTGTCCCATTCCCAGTTAGCCCACATAAAAATGTACTGGGCCCTATATATCCATGCCCAGGTTGAACCCATGTAAGGTGATCCCATATTTATACCACTTGGGATAAATACAGTTAGCCCACATGGGCTTCCCATGCTGGGCACATTATACTAAAACCACATGGGTCCCATATAATATTGCCCATTTCTGTCCCATTCCCAGTTAGCCCACATAAAAATCTAGTGGGCCCTATATATCCATGCCCAGGTTGAATCCATGTAAGGTGATCCCACATTTATACCACTTGGGAAAATACAGTTAGCCCACATGGGCTTCCCATGCTGGGCCCATTATACTAAAACCACATTGGTCCCGGACTTCCGGCTGAATGGCGGTAGGATAAGTTGTGTTTAGGTGCGCTCCTGCGGAACTGGCCTGTTTTCCAACTAATGCCTGGCACTTTCTTCCGATTTTGACCGCAAACAATAGACAACTTACACATTCTACGCATATCTCCTGTTCGATCGCCAAAATGAAATCAAAGCCTGCTAAAGGAGCTAAAGGAGTAAGTTCGATCGAAGCTCACCTGCGGCCTAATCCTCGTGGCGGAACCTCGAGCTGTCCTGGGTCACCTCCTCCGTCTGATGCAGCAGCTACCGCTGCAGTTTGTGACGTCGGCAGCCTCAAACAGGAGCTGCTGGTGGCTCTCCGAGAGGACTTTACTGCTATAATTAAAGCAGAATTCCATGCCGCTCTGGGTGAAAGTCTCTCGTCGATCAACGCCGAGCTGTCCGCCTTCAAAAAGGAGCTATCATCGGGGCTAGCTGCAGTGCAGGAGAACTTCACGGGGCTAAAGCTAACGGTAGCAGAGGTGGAGAAGTCAGTCTCTACCTGCACAGATGACATCGTTAGCCTCCAGAAAAAAGTCGAGAGCCTCACGAAGACGGTGGCACAGCTGGAGGATAAATGTGACGATTTTGAATCCCGGTCCCGACGTCAGAACATCCGGATTATCGGTGTCCCGGAGGATGACCCTTCATCGGCTACAACGGCTGCGGTCTCCCGGATGCTAAAGGAGGCCTTCGGCTTCGAGGAGGAGCCGCTGCTGGATCACGCTCACCGCATCCCAGTACCCAAACCGAAGGCAGGCGAGCGGCCCCGTCCAATTGTGGCTAAGCTACACTACCACACGGACTGTGTGAAAATCCTGGCGAAGGCGAAGGAGCAGCAGCAGATCAAAGTGAACGGTACAAATATCTTTGTGTTCCCCGACTACACTGCCAGAACGGCTCGCGCGCGGGCCGCCTTCACTGAGTGTCGCCGCAAGCTTCGCGGCGTCCAGGGGGTTCGGTTCGGCCTGCTCCACCCGGCCCGGCTGAAGATCACGCATGAGGGAACCACACGAGTGTTCACGTCCCCTGAAGAGGCGAGTGTGTACATCGAGTCGATTGCAAAATGAGAAATATAATTAGTGTACTTTGTTTTACACTCAGGGAATGTCAGTATTATTAGTCATTATTATTATTATTATTATTATTATTCATGTTTAAAAATATAATCAGAGTGCTCTGTTTACACTCACGGATTTAATGGGTAGAAATAATAATCAGTGTGCCTTTTCTTTCATACTCAGGGAACGTTATTATTATTAGTTATTATTATTATTATTATTCATGTTTAAAAATATAATCAGAGTGCTCTGCTTACACTCACGGATTTAATGGGTAGAAATAATAATCAGTGTGTTTTTTTTTTCTCATACTCAGGGAACGTCAGTATTATTAGTTATTATTATTATTATTATTCATGTTTTAAAAATATAATCAGAGTGCTCTGTTTACACTCACGGATTTAATGGGTAGAAATAATAATCAGTGTGCTTTTTCTTTCATACCCAGAGAACGTTAGTATTATTAGTTATTAGTTAGTCATTCGTGTTTAAAAACATAATTAGAGTGCTTTGTTTACATTCACGGATTTAATGTTTAGAAATATAATTAGCCAGCTTTTTTTTCTTTCTTCTTTTATTTTTATTTTTTTTCATAGTCGGGGAACGTTAGTATTATTAGTTATTATTACTATTCATGCTTAGAAATATAATTAGGGTGTTTTGTTTGCATCCACGGATTTAATGTTTATAATTATAATTACTGTGTATTGTTTGCATTCACGGTTTTAATGTTTAGAATTATAATCAGTGTGTTTTATTTACATTTAGGGATTTAATGTTTTGGATTATATGGTGGGCTTTGGTTCGCATTTGGGGAATGTTATTACTATTAGTTATTATTATTAACAATCACTGCTTTTTTAGTTGTTTTTTTTGTTGTTGTTTGTTTTTTAAAGAGTTCTTGCTCTTCCAGATTAGTGCCTATTACATATTTTAAATTTTCTTTTCATTTAGCTAGTTCTGTGGGAGTCACCTGGTACAGGTTGTGATGTGGTGCCATTTGACCGTAAGGACAAGTTTTCTAGTGACTCCTGTTGGAGTCTGCACAGTCCCTTCATCTGGGGAAGGGCCAAGTGCAAGTGGGGGGGGGGTTCTTTTTTTTTTTTTCCTGGGGTGGGGGCGGGGATTGGGAAGGATGGCAATATTTTACAACCCTTATTATGAACAACAGGTCACATGGCTGTTGATTTGAAAGCTTCCTCGACATCATCTGCTGTCAGATTCCTAAGCTGGAATGTTAAAGGTCTTAACAATCCGGTGAAACGGTCTAAAATATATTCTCATATGAAACGCCTGAATCCAGACGTAATATTCCTACAGGAAACACATTTGCAAAATTCAAATCAGGTCAGGCTTAAATATCCATGGATTGGGGAGATTTACCACTCGAGCTTCAACTCAAAAGCCAGAGGAGTTGCCATACTATTTAATAAGAAT
>JBBPBX010001755.1:77482-98193 GCA_038048925.1 Garcialebias charrua | reverse complement strand
AAAAAGCTAGAAAGCAGTAGAAAAAGAGAACAAAATTCCCTTACTTTGATTGAAGTGGAGGTAGACAGCAGGTTGTATGATGTGTTTCTTAAGTTCAAACCTGGATCAATGGAACTGCTTAGCCATTGCTCAACAATGAATGATGGGTGCATTTGAGTCCAGGTGTGAGTTCAGGTGTGTGGTCTTGATGTGAGCAGGTCTGTCCATCAGATCAGGTGTGGGTTTTTTTTGGTAGCAGTCATTGAGGCAGAAGGTGTTGACATACAGGTGATGGATGGAGGCAGCAGGCAAGCCGACAGAGGCAGCCAGGACAGAGGACACACGTCCGTCCATGAGGCAGGTACAGGAGGTGTTCTGTGTAGAAATTCACACAAACATGAACATCTGCAGTTTAAGCTGGACAATGACCTGCAAAGAAAACATAAAAAACAGACAGAAAAAAGTTCTACTCACTGCAGGTTTTCACAAACATGTGACTCAGGACACAAGCAAGAGCAGCAGGCAGGAGGCAGGACGACAGAGGCAGGCATGACAGAGGACACACATCCGTCCATGAGGCAGGTGCAGGAGGTGTTTTGTGTAGAAATTCATACAAACATGAACATCTGCTGTTTAAGTTGGACAATGACCTGCAAAGAAACATAAAAAATAGACAGAAAACAAGTTCTACTCACTGCAGGTGTAAACAAGCAGGTGAGTCAGGAGACAAGCAAGAGCAACAGGCAGGAGGTAGGACGACAGAGGAAGGAGGACAGAGGACACACGTCCATCCATGAGGCAGGTGCAGAAGGTGTTCTGTGTAGAAATTCACACAAACATGAACATCTGTAGTTCAAGCTGGACTATGACCTGCAAAGAAAACATAAAAAACAGACAGAAAACAAGTTCTACTCACTGCAGGTGTTCACAAACAGGTGACTCAGGAGACAAGCTAGAGCAGCAGGCAGGAGGTAGGACGACAGAGGCAGGCAGGATAGAGGACACACGTCCGTCCATGAGGCAGGTACAGGAGGTGTTCTGTGTAGAAATTCACACAAACATGAACATCTGTAGTTTAAGCTGGACAATGACCTGCAAAGAAAACATAAAACACAGACAGAAAACAAGTTCTACTTACCTGTGTGGTGTGGTGCAGATGTGTGGATGGAGACAAGCTAGAGCCAGGGAGGTGGACAGAGCAGAGGATACAGGGCTGGTCTGTGAGGAGAGAGCAGCAGGTTGGTTCTGATGAAACACAAACACGTTCACATCTGCAGAAATTAAAAGACAGACAAGAACATCTTCTCCTTACCTGTGTGGTGTGGTGTAGATTTGTGGAGATGGAAGAGCTAGAGGAGGCTGGTCCATGAGGCGAGAGCAGCAGGTTGGTGCTGTTCAAACCCACACACAGACGTCAACATCTGCAGAAATGAAAACACAGAGAAGAACATCTTGTCCTTACCTGTGTGGTGTGGTGCAGATGTGTGGATGGACCAGAGGGTCGTGACGCTTTGGAGGCTGTTGAGAGAGAGGTGATGATTACAGTAGATGTAGCTATAACATAAGACAAAAAATAAAGTAAAAAAGTTAACATGTCTTTGCTGTACCTTTCTTTGGATGCTGTGCAGGTCACTGCCGGTTGGCAGGTCAATGATGGGATGGTGGAGCTGGTGGAGAGGGGGGAGGAGGAGGAGGAGGAGCAGCAGGCTGTGAACATAAGCAGATACAATCAAAAAAGGCGTTCAATACAGAATCAACTGGACTTTATTTGTTGCAGAAAATGTTTCGACTTCTGTCCAGAAGTATTTTTCAATTCTGAATGAAAGGAAGCATTCAGAATTGAAAAAGACTTCTGGACAGAAGTCGAAACGTTTTCTGCAACAAATAAAGTCCAGTTGATTCTGTATTGAACGCCTTTTTTGATTTTATCATGTCCTGGACGACTGAGAATCTTCACCAGCATAAGCAGATACAAATTGATTAACAGCTGAACTTACTGTGTGTAACATGACACAACTCAGAAAAATGAAAAATAAAAATTACATTTCATTACTTGGAGGGAGGGAGCAAGGCGGGGGGCGAGGAGAAGTCTTTTACTGTGGAGAGGGTGAGCTGTCTATGAACTCCTCCTGGCTTGCCGATAGTGTTTCTGGTGGTGCACCAGCAGATCCTGGAGGCGGTGCTGGGACCTTTCTCACAAATCACAGCATGCTGCTCTGCACCTGCTCCTGCTTTTTTTCATCCAGGATCTGCTGATAACACGCCATGTCGTTCAGGACAGCTCGAGAGACCCTGGAGAACCCCTCCCCATCGGCGTCCTGCGCCTCAATCCTGGCGAAGCATCTGTAAAGGTCTTTAAAGGCCTTCGCCAACTCTTGCCTGGTGAAGGTCTTGGCCGGAGGGATGGGGGTGACCTGCTCCTCTTCCTCATCTGGGACGTGCCTGTTCAGTTGCATCAGGTCGTCCGGGGACAACTCTTGTCCTGCTTCACCCAGCACCTGTTGGACATCGTCCTTGTCCATCTTGAGCTGCAGTGACCTGCCCATCTGCACAACGTCCTCAATGACACTGGCCACTTCCTAGGAATCGTGTGCCTCCTGAACAAGCTGTGGACACAGATTCTTCCACACGCCACACAAGTTGTTCGGCATCACCCGTCCCCAGGAGCGACCAATGTTCTGCACAGCATCGTAGATGTTGTGGTTCTTTCAGAAGTATTTCAGGGTGACTTCTGGAGAGTTGTCTGATGCCTCCAAAGTGTCACGGATGACCCTCTGAAGGTAGTATGCCTTGAATGTACTGATGACCCCTTGGTCCATTGGTTGGATCAGAGACGTTGTGTTTGGAGGCAGGTACACCACCTTCACATTCGGGTACAAGTCGGTGAGATCAAGAGGGTGCCCTGGAGCGTTGTCCAAACCAGTAGGACTTTAAAATGAATGCTTTTGGCATTGCAAAATCGCTGGACATCTGGCACAAACTGTTGGGTGAACCAATGTGAAAACACAGCCAGTGTCACCCAGGCCTTCCGATTTGCGGTCCAATAGACTGTCAACTGTTTTTATTAACGTTTTTGAAGGCTCTGGGGTTTTCAAATTGATACACCAACAAAGGCTTCAGTTTATGATCCCCAGAAGCATTCCCCCCCAGCAGCAAGGTCAAACTCTCCTTACCGACCTTGTGACCTGGTGCTGTTCGTTTGTCTCTACTAATGTAGGTAAGGTCAGGCAAACGCTTCCAGAACAGCCCTGTCTCATCGACATTGAACACCTGCTGGGCAGTGTCCCCCCCCATCCCTGATGATCTCAGCCAGTGTGTCTGGGAAGGCCTCAGCTGCCTCGTGGTCAGCACTGACGGCCTCACCTGTTTAAATGCACACAAACATGACACGGTTAAGCTGTTGTAGCACTGTAATAAAAAGAAAAATGAAAAAAAAAATGTAAGTCGTGGACTACCTATTAAAAAATAAAAAATTAGATGCTCACCCTATATCTTGAGGTTGTGGAAGTTGGCTCTCTCTTTAAAATGTCGAAACCAACCTTTGGAGGCATTGAACTGCTTTGGTCCACTGCCTCCCTCTCCCCCATCACCCCCTCCCCCTGACATGCTGCCTGACATCCCTTCTCCAGGATCGCTCTGTGCACCCCCCTCCCCCTTGCACCTCCCTCACTCCTCGCTTCTTGTTGCAGCCTCCGATAAATCATGCGCGCTTTATCCCTTATCACAGACAAACTCACGGGTACACGCCTTTGAGCCATGTCTTCCAGCCATAGCACCAGCATCCTTTCCATCTCCACAATAAAACCTGTCCTCTGCTTAGTTATTATTGTTGACCTCATGGGAGCCGAATCACGTACGTGCTTCAAAATCCTCTCTCTGTCCTTCGTAATCATTCCCACCGTGGAACGCGCTAACCCTAGCTTGTCTCCAATCATCTTCGGTGTCATGCCCTGATCTGCCAATTTTATTATTTTTAACTTCGTCTCCAGCGTTATTGTTTTACGGGGTTTCTTACCCGCACCCGCGTTGCCCTCTGCTGTCTTTCCGGATCTCTTGGGTCCCATTTTCAAAGTTATCTCGATTACTTTAACAATAAGCTAACGCTAACTTGATCAAGCTAATGCTAACGATAAAGCTAATTGTCTATACGTACGTCTTCTTCAATCGTCGAAACTCGACCACGCGGGACAAAATGGCGCGCCCCTTTAAATACTTACCACAGTTCCATGAGGTATCCCTCCGCCGCCTTTAATTTCATCAGGTAAAGTACGGCTGTATACTTCTGCCAGCCGCCCCACCACCACTCCTCCCGCTAGCAGTAATTTTCAACAGTCATGTGCCAACACACAACAACCAAGGCAATCCCCTCCCCAACCGTGCTCTAATGACGCACTTATGCCGTAGCTTGATTACATACTTCTAATGGGGCTCGTTCGTAAGTCCTCCATGTAGTATGCCGTAGCTCCATTCCATACTTTTAACAGGGCTCGTTTGTAAGTCTCGCTCGCATCTAGTATGTCGTAGCTCAATTACATACTTTTCAAATTGGTTCGTTCGTAAGTCCCGTATTTTGTGCCGTATCTCGATGCCATTCTTTCAACGGGGCTCGTTCGTAAGTCTGAGTTGCCATAGGTCGGGGCAAGTCGAAGACTCCCTANATACATATATATACATATATATATAATATATATATATATATATATATATATATATATATATATATTAGGCTTGTTATAGATAAACCGATTCGACCGGATATCCGGTTTGACAAGCTAGCGATGTGGTTGCATCGGTAGCAGCCACGTAAACCGACAGCAACCAGCCACAAATCCAGAGATGAACCGGTTGAAAAGACACGGACCGGGTATCGCGAGACTTGCTGGGTTTACAATGCGTTTCTAAAACAACGCGAGAGTTGGAAATGCCCGCGAAGCTATTCTCACGCATGTGACATAGCTCGTCAATACGACAAGCATGGATGTAAATAGTAGCCGCGCTAGCGAGTCACCGCGAAAGATTTTCAATACATCAGACAGACAAAAATCTAAAGTGTGGAAAGTTTTCGGGTTTTACTAGAAGGACGGAAAACTCGACAAAAGCCACACTATTTGTAGGCTAGCAGAGCACCTCTGAAGTACACTGGTAGCACAACAAACCTCGACCAACATGCAACGAGGAAACAGAGAGGAGTACTGCAAACTTCTTAAGCCTCATAACAACGAGCAGGAGCGTGCAACTGCATCACAGAAAGCGACGGGTAACGTTATCACTCAATTTTACGGGCAACTCGGTGATAGTTCATCAGGCCTTGAATATCTCTTCCACACTGTAGCAGCTCTGGACCCCCGTTTTAAGTCCCTGCCCTTCCTCAGTAGCCATGATGCAGAGAGGACATTCAAAAGCCTCTCAGCAGAAGCAACATCCCTGCATCACAAGGTAAATCCCCCAACACACTATCAAAATACATCTTACAGTGCATTCAGTTACAGTCTGCTGTGTTTAGTTGCTGTCACTATCATGTCCTGGACGACTAAGAGTCTTCACCAGCATATTGCTGTCACTAGATTTATTCTGCCTACTGTTTTTTGATTGTTTACACTGCATTTAACCATACTGTACACTAAATGTAATGTCATGTTGTCCGATACTTACTAACATCAAGTCCTGAGATCACCAAGTTGTCTTGCTTTGTGTATTGTTCCAAGTCATCTATTTTTCGTTCCAGTTCAGAAATTTTATTGTCTTTGCTAATTATCAGTTCTTTCAGTTGTCTTATTTCATTAACCAGACCGGCCTGGGAATCCATTTTTGCTGATAATTTTGCTAATTCTTCACCCATAAAGTTGAGTGAATTTTTAAAGTCTTGCATTTCTGCTGAGTTGTTTCCCTCCGACTCTGGTGCCTTTTTTACTCTATTTTTCGTCATACTTAAATGTGCTAAACAATAACAGTTTAACAATAATAAACAATATTTATGTTAGTGTGGGAGATATATAAAGTTATCTGAGCTAAATGAATCTATCTGGGCTCGTTACATCATTTAAACGATGCATAACATCCATCCATCCATCCATTTTCTTCCGCTTATCCGGGGTCGGGTCGCGGGGGTAGCAGCCTAAGTAGGGAGGCCCAGACTTCCCTCTCCCCAGCCACTTGGAGCAGCTCCTCTGGGGGAATCCCAAGGCGTTCCCAGGCCAGCCGAGAAACATAGTCCCTCCAGCGTGTCCTGGGTCTTCCTCTGGGTCTCCTCCCGGTGGGACATGCCCGGAACACCTCACCAGGGAGGCGTCCAGGAGGCATCCTAACCAGATGCCCGAGCCACCTCAACTGGCTCCTCTCGATGTGGAGAAGCAGCGGCTCTACTCCGAGTCCCTCCCGGATGACTGAGCTTCTCACCCTATCTCTAAGGGAGAGTCCAGACACCCTGCGGAGAAAACTCATTTCAGCCGCTTGTATCCGAGATCTCGTTCTTTCGGTCATAACCCAGAGCTCATGACCATAGATGAGGGTAGGAACATAGATCGATCGGTAAATTGAGAGCTTTGCCTTTTGACTCAGCTCTCTCTTCACCACGACAGATGGGGACAGCGCCCGCTTCACTGCGGACGTTACACCTATCCGCCTATCGATCTCACGCTCCAGTTTTCCCTCATTCGTGAACAAGACCCCGAGATACGATGCATAACATGTTGCGTGTTGTTAAAGTTGAAAATGAAGACACCAGGTTTATTTTGTATTTATTTATTCAACACCACAAACTGTATGTCACAAATACTGAGAATTAAATTGAACACTGTTAAAAACACGTTAACTGAACTGTGACTACGTTAATGAACTGGACTCTGCTGTTTTCATTCTGGTCCCATCCGAACCGGTCCGTCTGGTAGAAGGACAGCTTCTCATCCTCACAGGAAAATAAATTAAAATAAAAACCCAGTTGGTTGTTGTGTGATCGAAGTAAACACAAGGAAACATTATTATGAACGTTGATTTACCTGCTGTAAATCAGCTGTTTATCATGGACTTAAGTCAGACATCATGCTCGTCGACTCGGTTCTGGTCCACTCAGCGACTGGTGTAGAACTTGTTAGATGAAGCGGGTCCCACTTTGCGTCAAATCTGTCGACTCTTATCCAAAATTCCAGCTTTAACTTGTTGTTAACTTGTTGTTAGCTGAACTTTTAGCCCAGAAGAAAGCAACAGACTGAGGAAACATGCATGTGCATTAGGTGAAGGTGCAAAAAATTCACAGCGTCATCTAATGACCCGGCATGGTAACTACAGCAGATTCATGAGGGCGGGGGGATTCATGAGGGCGGAGGGAGATTCCATCGGATGCATGTAAACACAGAATTCGCTCATGTCAACGCAGATCTTTTCCTCTGATTAACATATGCAAAAACCTACATTTCCCCCATCGTGTCCGTGTAAACAGGGCCTTAGTCATCTCACCAAAAAAGGTGCATGTAAGAGTGGTACTTGCTACAGTTTCCAAGATGGCCGCCAATCATCCACAGCTGACGGTCATCCACCTGATGAGCTCCACCTATACTTAAGGCTGCAGTCAAGTCCTACTCTTTGCTGGAGCATTGATGCCTACTCATGGTATTTATGCTTCTAGCCATGTGAGGGGACCAGACTTAAATAAGGACAAAGGTGTTCAAAAATCAGCCAAAAATTTAAATTTAATAGGTCAAAAAATGGCTAACAAAGAATCAAATGTCAATGAAAAATTAATCAAAAGATAAATAACAAATTTGGGCCCAACTTAAATGAGGTCAACTGAACTCTAACAAAACTGACCTCCTAACAAACAACAAAGGGCTGCTTAAATAGGGCCGGAGTAACCCAATTCTGCCACATGAGGGAGGCACAACATAATAAAGGGAACAGAAAATACAAATGAGCTAAATACAACATTTGAAACAAATAAAGCAAAACTCAACTAGCTTAGCACAAACAATAAGTGAATATTAAAGTGTCAAACCTAACTAAAGCCAAGTTTAACAAATAAAGTTCCCTCTCCCCTCAGTCTTTTAGAAAAGTGGTATGTTCCAAGCTTCCTCCTCCAGCTGATCTGCATTTGCTTCCTCCTCCAGCTGATCTGCATTTGCAGCACCTCAAAACAGAAGAACAAGTGTTAGTAAACCATTCAGACAAACATTAACTAAAGTGTGCACCCATCAGAAAATATATCAAATAATAATTAAATAAATAACTAAAGTGTGCACCCATCAGAAAATATATCAAATAATAATTAAATAAATACTAACACGATGTGGTGGTGGTAGAAGCATCCACCACACACTCCCCCTCCTCTGAAGGCTCACTGGCACAGCGGGACAAGTAGTCAGCGGTAGCATTCTGCCTGCCAGGGATGTGATGCACCTCAAATTTGTAGGGTTGCATGGCTAGGTACCAGCGGGTTATTCGACCATTGGTGTCTTTCATTCTCTCCAACCATTTTAAAGCCTTATGGTCAGTTTCTAATACAAACTTCCTTCCCAAGAGGTAATAGCGTAGGGAATCCAGAGCCCACTTGATTGCCAGACATTCCTTCTCTATAGTGGAATAACGGGTTTCTCTGGGGAAAAGTTTACGGCTGATGAAGACGATTGGATGACGATCATCTGGAGAACCCTGAAGCAACACAGCACCCAGACCTTTATCTGATGCATCAGTTTGCAAAACAAACTCCTGCTGGAAGTCAGGGCAGTGAAGCACAGGATCTTCACTTAAGGCCTGCTGAATGTCTCTGAATGCTTCCTTTGCTTCTTCAGACCACCGTAGTATGTTCGGGCCCCGAAGACTAGTCATGTCTGTAAGCAGAGAAGCTCTGGCAGAGTAATTGGGGATAAATCTGTGGTACCAACCAGACATACCTAGGAAAGATTTAAGTTGTTTTCTTGTCTGGGGAAAGGGGCAAGATTGGATGGCTTCAATTTTTTTAATTTGTGGCTTCACCAACCCTCCTCCGATGACAAAGCCCAGGTACTCAGTTACCCTCTTTGCTATGGCACACTTGGCTGGATTCACTGTTAATCCTGCTTTCTGGAGACGCTCAAAAATCACTTTCAGATGCTGCAGGTGTTCATCCCAGCAATTGCTGTAAACAATGATGTCATCCAGATATGCAGAGGCAAAATGTGAAAGGCCATTGAGTACCTTATCCATTAGGCGCTGGAACGTGGCAGGAGCCCCATGAAGTCCAAATGGCATCACTCTAAAGTGGTAAAGGCCCCATGGTGTTCTGAACGCCGTCAGCTCCTTGGACCTGAGGGAGAGTGGCACTTGCCAATAGCCTTTGGACAGGTCAATGGTAGTAAAATATTTTGCTTTGCCTAGTTTCTCAATAAGATCATCGATGCGTGGAGTTGGATAGGAATCAAACTTTGAGACTGAATTTAGGTAGCGGAAGTCGATGCAGAACCTTATTGTTCCATCTTTTTTAGGGACAAGAACAATTGGATTGCACCACTCGCTCTGTGATTCCTCAATAATCTTAAGGGAAAGCATCAACTCAACCTCCTTTTTAAGTGGTTCCAGAAGTCTCTCAGGTATGCGATAGCTCATTCGTTTTGGTGCAGCATCTTCCTTTAAGGTAATGTCATGTATTATCACATTAGTGTATCCTGGATTCTCCTGGAACACATTCAATGGACAGACAGCCCTCACCTCTGACTGTTGGTTTTCTGAGAGATGATCCAAGCTAGGCTTGGAGGCTGATGGAATAGGCAAATATTGCTCCTCAGATTCCTCATCCTCTGTACGTCGGATGTAGAAGGAGGTAGGTTTCTCTTGGTCCCGGGACACCCACTCTTTAAGCAGGTTCACATGGAGAATCCGAGTGGGACGGCTTTTACCTGGAACAGAGACTTTGTAAGTTGTTGGTCCCAATTTCTCTAGTACCTCATAAGGTCCTTGCCACTTGGCCAGCAGCTTGCTTTCCTCTGAAGGCAACATAACAAGTACTTTCTGGCCCGGCTTGAACCCCCTCTCCCGGGCTGCAGAGTCATACCAAATCTTCTGTTTGCGTTGAGACATCTTCAGATGCTCCTGAGCCAAAATTGACATCTTCTCCAGCTTCTCCCTCATCTGGAGCACATAAGATACAACATTTACAGGGTCTTTGTTAGTTTGTCCCCCCTCCCACAGTTCCTTCAGAACCATCAGAGGTCCTCTCACTTCATGACCATATAATAACTCGAATGGAGAAAACCCAGTGGAGGCTTGTGGAACTTCTCTATATGCAAACAGAATATATGGGAGCCATTGGTCCCAGTCAGAACCAGTTTCATTCACAAATTTCCGCAGCATTTGTTTAAGTGTTTGATTAAACCGTTCAGTGAGGCCATCTGTTTGTGGATGATAGGGTGTCGTTCTCAGTCCTTTAATTCCTAGCAACTGATACACATCCTTAAGTAGTTTGGACATGAAATTAGTGCCCTGATCAGTTAGTATTTCTTGAGGAAAGCCAACCCTTGAAAAAAATTGCACCAAACAAAATGCAACATTCTTTGCTTTGACAGCTTTCAGGGGGAAGACTTCTGGGTATTTAGTTGCATAATCCACAATCACCAGCATAAACCGGTTACCTGCTTTACTTCTTTCCACTGGTCCCACTATGTCCATACCCAAGCGTTGAAATGGTGTACTCAGGACTGGAAGGGGTTGGAGAGGAGCTTTGTTGGGAAGTCTGGCTGATGTAATTTGACATTCTGGACAGCTCCTGCAAAACTGCACGACATCTTTATGCAAGCCAGGCCAAAAAAAACAGTGTTTTATGCGGGCTAAGGTCTTATGCTTCCCCAGGTGGCCAGCCCAGGGAATTGAATGGCCCAACTTCAAAACTGTTTCTCTAACTGCTTTGGGAACCACCAGCTGTTTAGTTGGCCCACATTGTCTGTAAAGAATGTCATTGTGAATGCAAAAATCATTTTTGTTGACTTTGGCTTCTTTAAAATACTTCACAAGATTTAAATCCTGGTGCTGCAGCTCTACTATATTACCAGGAATTTTAAAATCTTGGAGTACTTCAGGCTGCGGTGTGTCAGGAGGAACTACCACAGTCCCTTGAAACTTCTCTCTTCTCCGCAGTCTTTTAGACTTCCTGTATTTTGTTTTCCCTGTGGAAAATTCCACATTGTGAAATGGCAAAGTACTAAGGTCAGGGACAAATTCTTCAGATTGCTTTGCTTGGGCCCGAGTTAGTGCAACATTACACTGAGGAGATTGTAACAGGTCGATAAGCACCGGTAGGTCATTGCCGAGAATTACTGGAAATGGTAAGTTATCTACTACCCCAACATTAAGCAGGTAAGTTTGCCCTTTCACTGTGACATAGACATCTGCAGTTGGATACTTTCTTTCGTCACCGTGGACACAGCAAATTGGAATGTTCTCACTGGTGCAAACAAACTGGGGTAAGACATACCGGCGTTGGACCAAGGTCTGGGTACTCCCTGTATCAATCAGGGCCTTCAGTGCCTGACCGTTGAGCTCCACAGATGTCTCCATTAATGGCTGCATTGCTCCCATCTTTTGAGTTTCTTCCCTGGGCACAAAACACATCTGGGAAAACTTAACAGCATTTTGGGAGCACATAGGTTTGGTGTGACCCTCCTGTCCACATAAGTAACAAATGGTCTTTTTCCCCTGAAAAGTTGAGCCAAATCTCTCTTTTACAGGGAGCTTACCCACACCTGGAACCTGTTGGGCTGGAGGTTGATTGTAGCCATCCTTTTTCCAGCTTTGAATAGCCCAGGAGTTCTTCCTTCTAGCAGCCACAAACACGTCTGCCAGTTCAGCAGCCTCCTTTGCAGTCTTTGGATTATGTTCTCTTATCCACACCTGTAGTTCTGGTGACAACATTCTCAAAAACTGTTCAAGAATTATTATTTCATTGATTTGTTCAACAGTTTTGCCATTAGGCTGCACCCATTTGATATACAGCTCCTTCAGCCTTATGTAGAGCTCTTTTGGAGTTTCTTCAGGCTCCACTTGAAGTGAGCGAAATCTTTGCCTGTAGGTTTCACCATTAATATCATACTTCTGCAAAATAGCAAATTTGACTTGATCATAGTTCATAGACAAATCAACATCCATGTGCACAAAGGCACTTCTAGCTTTGCCTGTTAGCAGTGGTATTAAGTGAAAAGCCCAGTCAGTTCTTGGCCACCTGCAAGCAAAAGCCATTCTTTCAAAAGTAATGAGAAAATGTTCAATGTCGTCTTCTTCACTAAGTTTTTGTAATTTTGGTGCATAAAAAACATGTGAATGTTCATTAAGGTCACCTGATTGACTGTGTTGAGGTGAAGCTGCTACTCCAAGATCTGCTGGTTGTGTAGGCCGCACTGGTAAAGTGTTCTGAGGAGCAGGGGGAGTGGTCTGGAGGTGAGTTTCCCTTTTCAACAAGCTGAACTGTTTTTGTAGTTCCTCAAATTTCTTCTCTTGCTTAGCAGCTTCACTGGTCCAGTAGTCCTCCTTGGCCTTCTGTTGCCCCATATGGGCTCTGAGAAGCATAGCCAAGTCTGCTAGTGTTGGTTCACTCTCACCTTCCTCTTCCAGGTCAAGCACTCCACCAACTGCTCCACCTTCATCAACAGCCTCACTTTCATCTGGCTCAGCACTGGCTCCTCCTCTTGGTCGTCCTCTTCCTCTTCCAGGCATTTTTTGGCACCTTTTCCTCTTAGGAAAAAAAAACTGTCAGAGGCAGTTAATCCCAAAATTTGAAGAATCAGGGGGAAGAAAATACACCAATGTCCTTACAAAATTAAAAAAAATCCCACTTCTGACACCAACTGTGAGGGGACCAGACTTAAATAAGGACAAAGGTGTTCAAAAATCAGCCAAAAATTTAAATTTAATAGGTCAAAAAATGGCTAACAAAGAATCAAATGTCAATGAAAAATTAATCAAAAGATAAATAACAAATTTGGGCCCAACTTAAATGAGGTCAACTGAACTCTAACAAAACTGACCTCCTAACAAACAACAAAGGGCTGCTTAAATAGGGCCGGAGTAACCCAATTCTGCCACATGAGGGAGGCACAACATAATAAAGGGAACAGAAAATACAAATGAGCTAAATACAACATTTGAAACAAATAAAGCAAAACTCAACTAGCTTAGCACAAACAATAAGTGAATATTAAAGTGTCAAACCTAACTAAAGCCAAGTTTAACAAATAAAGTTCCCTCTCCCCTCAGTCTTTTAGAAAAGTGGTATGTTCCAAGCTTCCTCCTCCAGCTGATCTGCATTTGCTTCCTCCTCCAGCTGATCTGCATTTGCAGCGCCTCAAAACAGAAGAACAAGTGTTAGTAAACCATTCAGACAAACATTAACTAAAGTGTGCACCCATCAGAAAATATATCAAATAATAATTAAATAAATAACTAAAGTGTGCACCCATCAGAAAATATATCAAATAATAATTAAATAAATACTAACATGATGTGGTGGTGGTAGAAGCATCCACCACAAGCCAGTTTGTGAGTACTTTGAGAGACACTTACCTTGTTTTTGTTGTGTTTCCAGTCCTCATATCCATCTTGGTTCTGTCAAGATTCTCCTGGGTCCAGTTCTCTGCTCATTGTGCCTTGCCCTCCAACCACTTGCCTGCCTCATTTCGCCCTCTGGATTTCATCTCAAGGAACTAAAGGATTTCTCTGCGACGTTCATCCTACTTTTTCACATGTAAGGAAAATAACAAACAAACAAGATCACTTATCTTGAAGAAACCTTCTGGTCAAGCCTTTCTGACAGTCTGTTTCATCTTCCAGAAAATCCAGAGGATCCCTGTACATATGTATATAGACTTGCACTATAAATAATAAACACTGTTACTTTTGCACCTCTTCATCTTGTGTCGTTCTGGGTCATGTTACCAACTGGGTTAATCCTTGAAATCATAACAGTTAATGCTCCAGCCGAAACAAAACCCAGAACGAGACCATGAATGCACAAGCTTCCTCCTCGCAGGCCACAGGCAGTAATCAATTAGAGATGTTAAAACAAGTAGCTAATGAGTCAACAACTCAAAACTCAAGCAGATTTACAACAACTTGGAGGCATGTTTTTTTCTATCAATGAAAGACTTGCTCCTTCTCCTCCCACAGCTCCTGCTGCCACCTTAGTTTCAAGCTCTCCCAGCACCAGTTCTTTCAGTAACTCTACTTCTCCTCAACTGTTATTGGTAAAACCATCTGAACTCTTCTCAGGAGACCCAGCATTATGTGAAGGTTTTCTCCTGCAGTGCAAACTCGCCTTGAAAGGGGCTCCTCAGCTCTCCTCCACAGACATCTCAAAGATCACATACCTCAACAGTCAATTAAAAGGTAACGCTCTCCAGTGGGCAACTTCTTTTCTTCATAACCGGGATTTGGACTCCGTATTGTTCGACCTGTTCCTGAACGAGTTCCGCAGTATTTTTGTCCGGCCGCTACAACAACCCAATGCTGAGAAATGTTTGTTGGGATTACGTCAGGGCAGACGACCCGTTTCTGAACACGCTCTGGACTTCCGCATACTTGTAGCTCAAACGGATTGGAACGGCCGGGCGTTTCAAGGTACATTTTTGAATTCTCTCTCTGAGTACATTAAAAACCAGATTGCAGCAAGATGTAAACCTCCTAGCTTCGACGCGCTAATAAATTTAGTGATCTCTATTGATGAACGCTTCCGGGACAGTCGGCGAGAACGGGACTACAACTACCAGACACCCAACACTTCCAGTTTTTCTACGTCATCAGGTGGAGATTATAATTTCAGTATCAAACCCCGAAGCTCGCTACCACCATCTATTGGATCTCTGTTAGCATTACCTGAACCTGAACCAATGCAGGTTGGCAGAACACGATTGACATTAGCTGAAAGACAGAGACGTAGGAGTTCTAACCTATGCTTATATTGTGGAAAAGAGGGACATTTTATTGTTTCATGTCCACTTCTGGGACACGAAACTGTACGCCAATAAGACGGAAGCTATTGGTGAGCACTTCATCTTTCACTTCCATGCGTAGATTGACTTTACCTACTGTTATTCAATTCAAACAAGATCGTTTTCCTGTCTCAGCATTGATTGACTCTGGTGCTGAACAAAATTTAATCAGTCAAAATTTAGTCTAAAAATTTTCTCTCCCTGTTCTTGAAATTGACCCAGTTTCTGTTGCTGGAGTGACTGGGGAGACTTTAGCACAGATTTGTTTTAAGACTGAGGACTTGCATTTAATCACTTCTGGTAATCACCATGAATTTGTTCGTTTCTTTGAGTTTGATTCACCCAGCACCCAAGTGATTTTAGGGTTTCCCTGGTTAAGGAGCCATAATCCCCACATCAATTGGGAGTTCGGTAGAATAGAGAAATGGAGTGACAAGTGTTTGAAACATTGCCTTTGCTCAGGCATCTCCAACCCTTTAACTAGTGTACAAGAAACCGAGAACATTGATCTGTCCACCATTTCCCTCGAGTATCATGATCTGTCTCCAGTATTCAGTAAACAGAAGGCTCTCTCTCTTCCTCCCCATCGTTCCTATGACTGTGCATCGACCTTCTTCCTGGAGCTCCTCTGCCATCTAGCCGCTTATATCACCTCTCTGGTCCTGAATGTGAATCCATGAAGTCCTACATCGAGGAGTCCTTGGATTCTGGAATCATACATCCTTAAACTTCTCCATTGGGGGCAGGGTTCTTTTTTGTTGCTAAAAAAGACAAGACACTACGCCCTTACATTGACTATCGGGGGTTGAACAATATCACAATAAAGAACAAGTCCCCATTACCGCTAATTGACTTTGTCCATGAGCAGTTGCAACCAGCTACTATCTTTTCCAAATTGGATCTACGTAATGCTTATCACCTCGTCCGTGTCTGAGAGGGTGATGAATGGAAAACAGCTTTTAAGACACCCTTGGGACATTTTGAATATCTTGTCATGCCCTTCGGCCTTACCAACGCTCCCGCAGTGTTTCAAGCACTGGTCAATGATGTTTTAAGACACTTTATTGGTGATTTTGTGTTTGTTTACTATGATGATATTCTCATTTATTTCAGGAACGAGAATGAACATATCACACATGTCTGGACGGTGCTCCAAAGACTGTATGAGAACCAACTTTTTGTAAAAGGTGAAAAATGTGCTTTTCACACATCCTCTGTGGCTTTTTGGGGTTTTATCTTTGGAGAAGGGCACTACAGAGCGGACCCTGAGAAGACTAAGGTAGTGGTGGAGTGGCCGATTCCTGAGACCAGGAAACAACTGCAACGGTTCTTGGGTTTTGTAAACTTCTACAGACGTTTTATTAAGGACTACAGTCGAATTGTAGCACCTTTATCTCAACTCACGTCTACCAACAGAAATTTCAGATGGACCCCAGAAGCCAACTCTGCTTTCGGTAAGTTCGAACAGCTTTTTTCTTCCGCACCCATCCTCTGTCATCCGGACATCACTCGTCATTTTATCCTTGAGGTGGACGCTTCTGACACTGGGGTAGGAGCTGTTTTGTCGCAGAGATCGCCTTTGGACAACAGAGTGCACCCATTTGCCTTTTTCTCTCGCCGTTTGTCTCCAGCTGAACGGAATTATGACGTGGGTAACAGAAAATTACTTTGTGCTGTAAAACTGGCACCTGAGGAGTGGTATCACTGGCTTGAGGTCACGTAGATACATTTCCTCATTTGGACAGATCATAAGAATCTCACATATCACAGAGATGCTAAACGTCTAAATCCTAGGCAGGCACGCTGGTCACTTTTCTTCAATCAGTTCAATTACTCACTGACGTTCAACCCTGGTTCTAAGAATGTAAAGCCCGATGCTCTGTCCCACCAGATTTCTCTTCCAGATACTCCAGAAGTCGAAGAGAACATCATGCCTCCGGCTTGCATCGTTGGAGCCCTCGCCTGGCCCATTGTCCAGGAGGTTCGTGAAGCCCACCGTTCGGAACCGGACCCTGGCACAGGACTTTCTGGTACACTCTTCGTTTCCACCACCATGAGATCCAAGGTACTCGAGTGGGTGCATACGAACAAGCTCTCTTGTCACCCAAGTGTTTCACGTATGTTGTTGTTAACCAAGACCCATTTCTGGTCACCCACTTTGTCCCAAGACGTTAAAGACTTTGTTGCAGCTTGTCCCACATGTGCCAGGAACAAGACTGGTACTCAACCCTCTGCAGGTCTTCTTCAACCGTTACCCACGTCCAGCCGCCCATGGTCCCACATCGCTGTTGATTTCGTCACCAGCTTGGCTCCATCTGAGGGTAACACCACCATTCTCACCGTAATCGACAGGTTTTCTAAAGCAGCCCATTTTGTGCCACTTCCAAACTTACCTTCTGCTATGGAAACAGCTCAACTCCTTGTACGGAATGTTTTTTGTGTTCATGGTATCCCTTCCGACGTGGTGTCGGATAGAGGTCCCCAGTTCATCTCTCAGGTTTGGCGCCGTTTTTGTGATACCTTGGGGACGTCGACTAGTCTCACCTCTGGCTACCACCCGCAGTCTAACGGCCAGGCAGAACGGTACAACCAGGAGTTCGAGTCCACCCTGAGATGCCTCCTCGAGGGCAACCCGTCTGCCTGGAGTCGGCATCTGGTCTGGGTGGAATATGCCCACAACGCCCATAAGTCTGCAGCCATAGGTATGACACCCTTTGAAGCTTCACTGGGCTATTTGCCTCCTCTGTTCCCCAGTCAGGAGGCAAACATATCAGTGCAAGCAGTGCAGCACCATTTCAGTCGCTGCCGGAGTGTCTGGCGCCAAGCAAAGGTAGCACTTCTCTGCACGGCCGACCAAAATAAGAGGTTTGCAGACCGTCACTGATCTTCCGCACCCTCCTATCAGGTGGGTCAGAGGGTTTGGCTTTCCACCAGGAACATCACCCTGAAGGACTACCCCAGGAAATTGGCACCTTGATTCAGCGTTCCATTCCCTGTACTCAGGACCATCAACCCCTCTGCGGCACGTCTTCAGCTACCCAATTCCATGAAGATTCATCTGACGTTTCACGTGTCCCAAATCAAGCCTGTTTCAGAGAGTCCATTGTGCCCGCCTACCAACCTCCCTCCGCCCACCCGACTCATAGACAATCACCCAGTTTTCGCCGTCCATACCATTCTGGAAGTGCGGCGTCGTGGGAGCGGTTTCCAGTATCTCGTGGACTGGGAGGGGTACGGACCTGAGGAGCTGTCATGGATTGCCCACTCCTTCATACTGGACCCCAGTCTGATCACCGCCTTCTTCAGGGACCACCCGGAGAAGCGTTTAAGGTCGCCTGGGGGTGATCCTTGAAGAGGGAGGTACTGTAAGAGTGGTACTTGCTGCAGTTTCCAAGATGTCCGCCAATCATCCACAGCTGACGGTCATCCACCTGATGAGCTCCACCTATACTTAAGGCTGCAGTCAAGTCCTACTCTTCGCTGGAGCATTGATACCTACTCATGGTATTTATGCTTCTAGCCAGTTTGTGAGTACTTTGAGAGACACTTACCTTGTTTTGTTGTGTTTCCAGTCCTCGTATCCATCTTGGTTCTGTCAAGATTCTCCTGGGTCCAGTTCTCTGCTCATCTTGCCTTGCCCTCCAACAACTTGCCTGCCTCATTTCGCCCTCTGGATTTTATCTCAAGGAACTAAAGGATTTCTCTGCGACGTTCATCCTACTACTTCACCTGTAAGGAAAATAACAAACAAACTAGATCAATTATCTTGAAGAAACCTTCTGGTCAAGCCTTTCTGACAGTCTGTTTCATCTTCCAGAAAATCCAGAGGATCTCTGTACATATGTATATAGACTTGCACTGTAAATAATAAACACTGTTACTTTTGCACCTCTTCGTCTTGTGTCGTTCTGGGTCTCGTTACCAACTGGGTTAAACCTTGAACTCATAACAGTGTAGCACAGAAGTTTTACGCACCTTTGAATATAGAAGATGTGATGACGCATGATACACTTCTTGACACTTGCTCAGACTTGACATTCATGTCTGCCGATCTTTTGGAATCCTTGCATAACACTACAGACGTTGCGAACAAAGATATGAAAGTCAATCTTGTAACATGAAGGTACAGTCGTACTCTTCTGCTAACACAATTTTGTCCTCAGTGGCACTAATACATATCTCCATTGGTCATATGACCCTGGTACACCCTGTGTACATCTCAGACCTTAAATCGGTCCCTCTTCTTATTGGAAACTATTTTCTTGACAGGCTGATGCCTTTAATCTGTTTTCAAACCCTGAAGATGTAGGCACAGGTACAAACACCTCTGCCAATTTCATTACCTCAGCAATTCCATCCATTTTATGATGTGCTGGAAACCGAGAACTCGGATGCAAACCAAACTTAGTCCAAAGACCAGACAGGTGATGATCATCTAAAAGATGCTCCTTCCGAGACTGTGGTATCAAACACCTAGCCGAAACAACCGTTGGAACAGTTCCTACCTGAAAACAAATTACTTTATCTGATCAGATTAAACAACTTCTTTCAACCAAAATCCAAAGTAACTATTTGTTAAAATAGCCAAACCTAGTCTAAATTCATGCGCATATAAAACTGAAATAATTACTGCTCAAAGAGTCAATTTTGCCTTAGATAAGAGAATTAAGCCTTGATTGATTCATTGTTATTGTTTGTTTATTATTGTTGTTGATTTTAGTTTGATTATTTTTGTAATAAAACTTCAAAGAAAACTTTGGTCTCTTCATTCAGATGAATATTCATGTGTTAAGATATAAAACTCCCTGTAATTAACAGATTCCACTTCAGTGACTGATTATGATTATTAAAGGGTGAATAAGTTGTTGGTGGTCAGTGAATTGACCAGCTGGTGCCCCACTTTAATGAGAGCTAAAGAAATAAAATAAATGTAGTGAAGGGGATGGAGAAAGTGTCACCCTTCTTCCTCCATCTCACATCCCTTGCTACAATGGATAGTAACATAAATGTATTGCTCTTTGAGTATTAGCAAGTCAAGAGCAAACACTGTAATGGCTTCAGGAACTATAGTCATGCAAACAGCCTTACATTCGGAACGCTGTGTCGAGCATCTACATGAAAAATGGTAAATGGACTGTTCTATGTTATCAAGACACTCAAAGCTCTTTACAACCTCTGCCCTCATTTACCCATTCATACAGCACTCTACTAGATCTGTACAAAGAATAGTCAGACCTTTATCTCATTCATACAGCAGAGGCAATGAGGATTTCAGTGTCTTGCCCAGGGACACTTCAGCATGTCGCTGCTGGTGGAATCAAACCCCTAACTCTTGAATTGGAGGACAACTGCTCTAACCGCTCTGCAACAGCTGCCTAAATGATTGATTATAAAATTAAATGATAAGTGATGAATGACGAATGACTTCTCAGTTAATATGAGAATGATAGTGATGAGCCAGCACAAATCAGTTGAGCTGCTGTTTGTCTAAAACCAAACCAGTACGGTAACTGCAGTCAGTGCATTTTAGGAGTGCAGAGATTGAAGGTGGGTGGAGATTTATTGAGAATATTTTAGTTAAGGCCAGTGAGGCTCTGTGATTCAACATAACTTCAAAGTTATGTCACTTTCACTTTATGATCAATTAAAAATAATAATAAAAGACTGATTTATTAACGATCCAGTTATGTAATCTCAAAACATTGCAAACCTGTGTGCAAGACTGTAATTAAGTTTATTTAAATTGAATTATGTTCCATTTTTATCTAGTGCTATTTACAAAAGAAATCATCT
>JBBPBX010001755.1:36447-64072 GCA_038048925.1 Garcialebias charrua | reverse complement strand
CACTTAAATACACACACATTACGAGCAGACCTCCCACTCACAGATTTTCACTTCATATTACTCGGCCTCCTCATTTCAACTCCTGCCATCTGAATATTAGCCGTGTGTCAAACTAACCATGAAATAATGAGAGTAATGTTTCTGACATTAGTCGTATGACTCATGCTTGCACTGCACACACATTAACAGACTACGGTACGTTAAGGCTTTTGGAGCCGAGACGTAGTGTAAACCAAAAGTTCTTCCGCTTCAAACGGGAAAGGGAATACAAACATTTGGACGCTTGGCTCAGCAGCCTGAAGTGACCTCTTGCTCTTCAAAGTTCGTGCTTTCTGAGCTTTTATTGTCTCAGGAAGGGATGCTTGTCTGCCTCCAGCTGCAGAACCCAACACCCTAACTGGCAACATCTCAGCCACAGCCCTTGACTTTAGGCCCTGTTTACATAGACACTAGCCGTGTTTCCATCAAGGTTTCTAGATGCGCATTTTGAAGCATCGCATCAAAAAAGCTAAATGGAAACGGCATAATTCGAGTTAACTTCCTCTAATTCACTCTAAAGTTGATAAGCTCGCTTGAGGTGTTTTTTGGGGGGTCGAAACAGAGCTGATGCGCAAAACGAGAGATGGAAACAGATTTGCCAACTCAGTTCTGCCGTAGCGAACATTTACGTCATGTGACTGATCAGCTGTTTCCGCTCCAGACAACATGTAACATTGCTAAAACTAGTTGGCATGACAGAATAAATACAACTTGCCCGATAGCAACACATACCTGAAATATTCTCTCCATTTTGACGAGATGTGTGGCCGGGTCCTGTTTTCAACCGCTACTTCCTGTTTACTGTAGACATGCGTAACGCTGACGTCTGACGTAATGACGCTGTTTGTGGCCTGGTAGATGCGCTTCAAGTCAGTTGATGGAAACACTTCTGCTTCGCATTAATTTGTATTTACATATTTGCAAGATTTCAAAAATTAGCTCAAAATTCGAAATGAAAATAGATGGAAACACGGTTACTGTGGAGGGAAACGGAGGTTTTGGGTATGTTATTTAGATGAAAAGTTTTACGTTTAGACGGGCGAATTCAAGTGTTTACATGGATCCACTCGAATCTCCCCCCTCCCTCATGACCCCTCCCCTCATGAATTCACTGTAGTTACCATGCCGGGTCATTAGATGGCGCTGTGAATGTTTGAACCTTCACTGTTGCGCATGCGTGCTGCCTCGTCTGTTTTCCACTGGTGCTAAAAGTTCAGCTAACTACAAGTTGTTGTCAACAAGTTAACAACAAGTTAAAGCTGGAATTTGGACAAGAGTCGACAGATTTGACACCAAGTGGGACCCGCTTCATCTAACAAGCTTCACACCAGTTGCTGAGCAGAACCAGAACCAAGTGACAATGTCAGACTTTAGTCCGTGTAAATCAGTTGATTTACAGCAGGTGAATCAATGTTCTTAATAATGTTTCCTTGTGTTTAATTCGATCACACAACAACCAACTGAGGTTTTATTTTTATTTTTTTCCTGCGAGGTCGATCAGCTGTCGTTCCACGAAGCGGATGGTTCGGATGTGGGTCCAGTGTCCACCAGGATGAAAACAGCAGAGTCCAGTTAATAACAGTTTGGTTAACGTGTTTTTAAAAGTGTTCAATTTAATTCTCAGTGTTTGTGATATACAGTTTGTGGTGTTGAATAAATAAATAAATTAAAAATCAACCTGGTGTCTTCATTTTCAACATGCAGCTTGTTAGGCATGACGTAATGAGTCCAGATAGATTAATTTAGCTAAGATAAATTTATATATCTCCCACGCTAACATAAATACTGTTTATTATTGTTAAACTGTTATTATATAGCACATTTAGTATGTTCTAGTGCAGCGTGACACATGAAATATCCGCCTGCCTCGTTCGATAAGCAGCAACATAAGAAATGGATCCAGCTGTGTCTTCCAACACAGATGCAGGTAATTCAGGTGTAGATTAATTAAATATGAGACTCAAAATATACTGTATTCCATCAGTTGTAGTTCAGAAAGTGGTGCGTGTCCAGTCCACGCCATTGTTAAAATGCCGGCTGTCCGCACGTGCGTGCTGCGCGCATGTGTTCAAACAAAAGCTCCGCGGGAGATGTTTATGTTATCAACGGGGGGGTCAGTGAAAAACCTCCACCCTGAGCGGTGGATCAGAAAACCATCGAATTCAAAGAGGGGGGCCAGTGGACTCGTGTAAACGATGAGCAAAACCACAGAGAGAAAGGAGCGGTTCCACTCAAAATATGTGCCATGTAAACGGGGCCTTGGATTTAAATAGAGAGCTGGATAGATTCTGCCAGGGGTTTCAATTTTAAATATCATGGTTTCAAAATGGACTTTGTGGAGTAAGGTGAAAAAATTGTGAAACATGTCAGGCAAGAGAAAAACATTTGATTTATGTGAGTTCCAACTTCAACACTGACATGCTAGTTATGATAAGGTAAGTCTAAAATCCCTCCAGGTGTGAGTGACAGTGGACCCTGCCTCTCACACTGTTACTACTGGATATGGGTACCAGCACTGGCGTCAGAAGCTTTTGTAATTTTCGGTACGCACGTGGACCGAACCGAACGTGCCATACGGAAATGGTTTGGTACTCCCACATGTATCATTACACCACTATGTCATACTATTACTTTCATTGTGAACTTTGTGTACATTTGTATTTACTATCTTACTTTTAATGATAAAAATATAACGAGTCACTACTGTCGTTTAGAAAGTGTTTATATTGGAACTAATGCTTGTTCACACACAGTTACAACAGCTCACCTGTTCCTTCATACTGACAGGAACAATCCCCTCATCACTCCTGGCTCTGCTCCTGACCCTAAATCACATTTAAAAAATTGTCATAACTCAGCACAAATCTTCCCTTTTTGTAAAGCCTTATGATCAGTTCAGGCCAGTTTGTTTATGTTTATGTTTATTAAATTTGTTCATTTTTTTTTACAAAAGAAACAATACAAGACAATCCCATAAATGATAATGTACAAAATATAAAAAAATGAAAGGTAGCAGAAAGAAGAATAAATCTTATTATATCTGCCCCTTTTTTCCAACAATCAGATTAAACAATAATAATCTTCAACCAACAGTACAAAATGACTAACTCTTTCTAATTTTCTAACTAATACAATACACATTACGCTATTTCATATATATTTTTTAACACATTCGTTTTGATCATTTTCTTAAATGTAAACATTGACTTGGCATTTTTAACTACATTCTCCAAGCCATTCCATAATCTAATTCCCTGGATTGAGGTAGAACGTCCCTTCAAACTAGTTCTGAATTGTGGTTTTACAAACATCTCTGTCCCCTTAAGATTATAACAACTTTGTCTTTTAACAAAATGCATTTGGATATTTAAAGGTGATGCATTATTTTGAGCCCTATACATAACTGATAAAATATTATAGTTTCATTAAAGGGTTGAATCATCTAACATCTCAGGGCACTTTACATATAAAGCAGGTCTTCACCAGACTCATACTCTTCATTATATAATTATAATAATATTCAGTTAATGAGTAATCCTACCTGCCCACTCTGGGCTGCTGCATGATGGTGGGGCTGCATCTTGCTCCTGACTCTTAAGGGCTACAAGACAAAGTTTCAGTTATGTAGCGTCCCATCATAATATTATTTAAATTATTTAACAGTATGTTATGTCACAATGCCACACACCACAAAATTCATTGACTTGATAATTAACTTGAATGGTGTGTTTGCAGGCAAAGTTCAACACCATGTCTTACCCGTTTCATCGTCAACAAAGTATGTACAGCTACAAACTGTGAACTTGTTTGAGTGAAAAATGTGCCAATGTTTGCACATTTAACTGCGTCTGTTTCCGGAATCTTTCTCTTTTTAAGCCTTATTTTCTCTGCACCACCTTTGCTTTTTCTCCCTTCCATCTTTCCACTGACCACACTTATGTGTTACTTCCGGGCACGTAACAAAAAACAAAACTAAATGTGGAGGTGGGGCAGGCCTGGGTTGAGGAGGTGTAGCCTCCGCAGCTGCTGCAGTGATAAACTTATGATGACATGTGAATAAATGAAGGGCGGGGCGGCCCAGGAGCAGCACGGTAGTGGTGTTCTGTGCTGTATGTTGGTAAAAAAAAGTTGTAAAATATTTTTTTTATGGGGAGTAGCGGCCCTGCAGCCCACACATCACACCGGCCCACCGGGAAATCTCCAGGTTGTCTGGATTGGCCACTCCGGGCCTGCACACACACACAACTGCCAGCACTAACGCAGCAATAAACTAGCGGTGCGCAATAATGATGCACTAGCTAAGATGCTAGCGCCACTTCTCTCATGCATCCTACCCCCCACCCTTGTCAACAACTGCCTGCACCAACATGGCACTAAACAGGTCTCTCTTGTAAATGAGTCCTCGAGGCTCAGTGGGATTAACTAAATAAAGTTTGAATGAAAGAAAACTAGGGTGCAACACAGAGGTGTCTCCCCCTCCTCCTCCTGCCCCATCAAGTGACCTCTGGACAGTGTTGCAAGATAGAGTCGAAGTTTTCCAGCCCAAAAGTCTGTTAAAAACCACCCCACCACACAAAAACCCACCCAATCAAAAGAAAACAAAATCAAACACACACACATACACACACACACACACACAGAAAAATACCCCAACTCCTGTAAAGATATATTGGTGTTTATATGATCATCAAGGTGATTAATCAAAATCAGTTAAATGTGATCATTAGTGCTCTTTATTCAGAAAATCAACACGTCACATTTCAGGAACTGATTATTATAGACACAAATTAAATGGTCAATATGAATATTTCTATATATATCACCACAGTAATAGTGTCACACACGTTATTAGTCAAAATAGTGTTGGCTTAGTGTTTACCTATAACCTAAACATTTAAGGAAAACATTTTTAATAATCACTTTAAACTTTATACATGTTGTCTTGGTGAATGTTTGTTTTCCAAATATATTAGTGTGTGTGAATGACAGGCATTAACATAAAACACTTTGTAGAACGGTGCTTCATGAAGTTCAGTCCATTTCCTTCTATCAGTTGACTGGCGATTCTGCCACATCCAATATGGCGGCCGCTCCAACGTACCGCTGCAATGGGTCAGCCCACTCAACGAGGTGTCCACTAAAACTGCCTCACCAGTCCTCGGTTGTGAAACTGCCCAATCTGGCAACACTGCCTCGGGGAGACACTGCATGTGGTGTGATGAGTTGTAGGTAACCAGGAAAATCCGGAGTGGCCTTTTAGTGGTTTGAGTGTTCTCCTGTTAATCAAGTGGAAGAGATTTGTTCATGAAGAAATAGAAACAGCACTGGGTGAACTAAGGCTATGTTTACACTGCAGGTCTTAATGCTCAATTCCGATTTTTAAAAAAATCAGATCTTTTGGTGTGAACGTTCACACTACATTTTAAATGCGACCTGCATCAGACCTGGCATGACTCCAGTGTGAACGCTCTACGTTGCAGAAGTGACCCGCATGCGCAGAAGAAAACATCAGTACAGCTGTAGATGTGATGAAATATTAAAAATTGAGCTTCAGCTGTGTTCTGCTCCATTTCTCTTTTGGATCCGCGCTGCGGCTCATGTCTCAGCCTGCGTGACGTGACATGCAGGCTGCGAGTTGCTTGTTTGGGCTTGTTTTCATGGGGCTGGTCGCTTGTTTTTGTCCTGACGCTTTGAGGAAGTAAACATGGACGCGCGCAACAGTTTTCAGTGTGTGTTCGTAATTTTGAAGTTGTTCTCCAATCGGGGAGAGCTAAACATCCAAAAATGAAAGGCAAAAACTGAGAAGAAAGCAAGCGAGTGGTGTGTGCGTCGCTGCAAGTACAGAGAGCTGTCCCCCCCGCTAGCCCCCACCCCGCTCTAGCTACAGAGAGCTGGTCTCCCCCCGCTAGCCCCCACCCCGCTCTGAGCTGCGTGTCTCCTTTGTGTCTGTACAAACACGCGCGGGCTCAATTAAATGAGCCGCACGTGTTCTGAAAAAGTCAGATGTAAGTCACATGAGCGTTCAGACTGCAGTCGCTTTGAAAACATCAGATATATATCTGATTTAAAACCACATACTGAAACGGCCTGGGTCACATTTGAAAAAATCGGATTTGGTGCGTTCAGACTGTCATTAAAAAATCAGATATGGGTCAGATGGGGCAAAAAAAATCAGATTTGGGTCAGATTTGCCTGCAGTGTAAACGGGGCCTAATATTCCATGGTGAATATGTGTGTGTGTATGTGTGTCTGTATGTGTGTGTGTGTGTGTGTGTGTGTGGGTGGGTGGGGGGTCCAAACAAATATATATTTAAATATGTGGGGGACATGTCCACTTCACATATAATAGTTGCAACACCTATATGGGCACCAGTGACCCTGTGACCTGGACAGAAATAAGCAGATTAAAGCCTGGTTTATGGTAGCCTGGTTAAAACCAGACCCTTGTCCTTCACTTCGCTTAGTACGAAGCGAAGTGAAGGACAAGGGTCTGGTTTTAACCAGGCTAGGTTTATGGTTGACGCGTCGCATAGGGCGCGAGGGTGCGCGCGCCAAAAGTGATGCAATATCACCGTCCCCGCCCCTGCGCGTAGGCCCCGCGCCTCGGTTTGGCGCGTGTCGTGCACCTTTGATTTTTTGAAACTCTGCAAGGCTAGTGCGCGCACCGTGGGCACTACTTTGATTGACAGGTCGGGTGGGGACCTCACCGACAGCCTTCACACTCTTCACGCCGGAGCCTGCAGCTGTCTGCGCCGCTGTGGTCGTGGAGATGGCGTTGCGACGCATGGAGGAACGTTTTGTATGTGACAAAAATGTATTAAATTCCCCTTCTTCATCTGGACTTTTCTTTTTTTTTTTTTTTGCCAAAAGTCACGTGATCGCTTCCTCCTCCGCTCCATGCATTAAAACCGCAAGACACAATAACTGTTGTTCTATTATGATTTGCTCCTCTAATAAAGACAACAGTTCAGCACGCGAATGGAAAGCCATTTTTGGTTGTTGTGTGACCTCAAACTGTTCTTCTTCTACGGTAGATTTCTTCTTCTACACCCTTTCTTGCAACATATGCACAGATTTTATAGGGTATTGCCACCTGCTGGTCAGTAAAAGAACAGCACTTTGCCATGCGCCGCCGTGCAACACTGTAAACGCATGAAGCCGCACGGCTGAGTGCGCGCGCAGCACGCGCGTTCCAGCTTGCGGACCAAAGCACAAAGAGAATGGAGGGTGGTTTTAGACCTGGATTATTTTCTGTCAAAGCAGAGCTCCTGAGCACTTGTAAAAAGACAGTTCCAGTCTCCTGAGACAGGTCTGAGATCACCGCAATACTTTGTTTATTGTGAGTCACAATCTTTTGAACATGTTTAAAACTCAAGTAACACAGAAACACACTCTCACATTAAACCCCCAGTGAATGTTTTGAGACATTTTGGAAACTCCCTCATGTAGGGTATGCTGTTCACTTGTTCAAATCTAATAATCTTTTTCTTATGATTCTTTAAAGGTCAAATGCAAATGGAAAATACTCTTAACTTCCAGTATGTTTTTAAACAAACACTATACTGTACACACTTAACATTGTAAAATATGTTTAGGAAATTATTGTTCAATGACACCACTTAAGAAATAAAATGTTTATTATGAAAACTAAGAAGTGAAAAAAGCACAAAAATAAATACTGCATCCACCTAAATGATTTTTTTCCTGTTGTCTCATGGGCTTCCTCCAGAAGACACAAGTTGATAAATTCTGGTGTTGACTTCTTCGTCTTAACTGTAAAAAAAAGAAAAACATGGTTACCGGTAATTCAGTCTAGAAACTGTTTTATATGTAGATATATTTTATAAGATATATGTAAGATATATATACATATATCAAATATCTCAGAAACCACAAAGCAGATATTTTTCAAACTAAAACAGTGAAATCACAACATGTTCATGTACACACTGTAAGCTGTTGGAGTTATTTGAATTAAAATTCGATTTTTTATAGACATAAGTGTGTCGACCTAGCTTTTTTTTCTACTAGTATTTAACACATATCTTATATCTCAGAAACCACAAAGCAGATATTTTTCAAACTAACAAAATGTAATCACAAGATGTTCATGTACATACTGTAAGCTGTTGGAGTTATTTGAATTAAAATTCGATTTTTTAATAATTTATTTTCGTAGCACATGTGACAGGTTTGGAAGTAGTCAAAACAAATCAATTTAAATCCAGCAGATTTGACCACAACGTGACATTATTAAGGACTTGTTAACCTGAGGAACCCTCGTGGTATAAAGCCAGCTATGAAATATATTTTTTAAGCTTTTATTTAGCTACATTTAAAAGAAAGAACGCCGATCGACCCCACCCGCGCGTGCATGTGATGTGCACGTGTCGACCTACTTTGTTAAATCCAGCTGATTTGACCACAACGTGAAATTATTAAGGAACTGTTAAGCTCAAGCACCCTCTTGATATAACGTCAGCTATGAAATATATTTTTTAAAGCGTTTATTTAGCTACATTACAGAAATAAAGACGGCTCACGGGCGCGCGTGCACGTGACGAAACTACTTTTTTAAATCCTGCCGTTTTGACAACAACGTGAAATTATTAAGGAATAGTTCAGCTTAAGACACATGTTTGCTAAAATTTTAAATACAAATAATTGTTTTTACCGTGTTAACTCTTGTAAAGTCCTTCGGTGTTTGCTCCCTCGCGGCAGCCACTTCCTCAAACTCAGTCCAGCCTCCTCCCCACGGTTCGGGTCCAGCCGGCCTCGACCCTGCTCTGAGATGAGTCCGGAATCTTGGCGTGGCGCGGCGCATCTGTGAGGTGGAAATGCTGTCCAACGCGCGTTTGGCACGCAAATATGACGTCACATCCGACCCGCGCCACCAAGTGGAAAAGGGGCATTAGTCCCAGCCTGATGACAAACAGTCGTAACGCTTTATATTCTCATGTTGTCCACATTCAGCTGCTGAACCTCAGCAACCAGAAAGAGAGTACAGTAGTAGCCCTCACAAATCCATGTTTTGACCCAAACTTGAGCTGAACTCTACACAAACAAGCCATCCGGGGTTGGTACTCTTTGTTCAGGTCTGAACCTCTACTGCTTCTGAAGTGCTTGGGGCCGAGATGGGGTAGAGGCAGGGCAACCGACCCAGGATCCGAAAGTCCCAGGTTTGATCTGCAGTCTTTGCACATCTCGTGCTGTCTGTGAGCAGGACACCCTATAACCAATAACTCCCCAGGCGCCCTCAATAGCTTCCCACTGCTCCACCTGGGGGTGAATGGGTTAAATGAAGAGAGACAATTTCACCATTGTATGGGGACATACAAAGTGCAATGATGACAACACACAACACATAATAATAATAAATTATTATTATTATTATTATTATTATTATTATTATTATTATAATATCTATAGTAAGAAAAAAGCAGAAGTGACCAAATTACTGTACTTGTGAAGTGTCATAGTCAGCTCAGTTGCCTGAACTACATTCAGTTTTGTAGCACTACTTAATGTACCAAAAGACTAGATGGCATATAATATTCAGAAGACTAAATTCATCTACTGGAGCTGTTGTCAGTAATCAATGAAAACAATACAAAGAATAACCATTTTCAATACCGTGTATTTAAAAAGAGAAAATTAAGTGAACAACACACAAAACATACATAGGATCCAAAAAATAAATACAAAATATATATACACAGTACTGCAATAGGTCTTCCTTATTAATGTGCACAAAAGTCCTAAATTTCCCCGGTCAGCACAAAGTCTGACAGACACACATGTGGAAAGTCCATTGGTTTGATTTGTCCAGATATTTGAGGTGAAAATGTCCAAGCGCTGTTTATTTCCAATGGATGACTAATTGATTGTGTTTCTGTATGATGAGATGGAGGGGAAATACTACAGACCATCAGCCTCCTACCAGACCAGTATGGAGGGAATTTCAGGTTCTCCTGGGCCCAGCCAGTTGTCAGAAACTCGCCATCCTTTAACCCTAAAAAGGGGCACCTGGCCAATTCCATATATATTTCAGTGCATGACAACTTGATGGCTCCAAGTTCACTGGGTGTTCAGATCTGTAGCTCCCTTGTCTCCAGCTCTCCCCTTCACACCTGACTGGGAAAGCTGGAGCAGGCCTGAATAACCACCTCAGGTGTGGATAATTGGCTGAATGCACTGTGTGACTGACTGTCACTCCAACCAATGGAGCAGCAGAGGCGGGATTAACGGCAATTTCACCATTAAAGGTTCAGTATGTAGTTTTTTAGTGCAGTCTGTAACTTTTTCTAACAATATTTTTTTAACATATTTCTTCACTCTGTCACTATCTTCTGACAGACTGATGTTAGACAAAGTCATCTCTGAAAAAAACTATAGTCCCCTTGCTTCTCTATCAGCATTTATAAAAACACAGAGTGACCCGTCCTTAACCAGCCAATAAAAACAGAGCTTCTCACTTCTCACGCTCCTAACCCACGCCCCACCCCCCGTCAGCCCGCAGCGGCCGCGGCACGTTCTCATTCAAAGAATTGCAAAGCGATGCAAAACTGTTTTGTATGTGACACAAATGTATTAAATTCCCCTTCTTCATCCCTTTTCTGGACTTTTTTTTGCCAAAAGTCAAATAATCGCTTCCTCCTCGCTCCGCTCCCTCGGCTGACTGGAATGAATAAGGAAATGAAATTGTCACGAGCGAATTAAACTAGACCTGAATTAAGCGAATTAAACTAGACAGCAAGATCCTGGAGAGCGCGTGGGAGTTTGCCCAACCAGTTTACATGTGCTTTGTGGACTTGGAAAAGGCATTCGACGAAGTCCCTCGGGGGGTTCTGTGGGAGGTACTCCGGGAGTATGGGGTACCAGGCCCATTGATATGGGCTGTTAGGTCCCTGTACGACCGGTGTCAGAGCTTGGTCCGCATTGCCGGAAGTAAGTCAGGCTCGTTTCCAGTGAGTCAGAGAATCTTTATTGTCATTTGCACCACATGTGGTACATGTGATGAATCGAGATTATGTACACAGGGTCCCAGTTACATTCAACAACAAAATGTAAGAGAAAAACAGTAATAACATCTAGGATTGACTAAGAAAAACATCAACTAGAAATACACTAAGCACTAATGTAATAGAAAAACAAAATCATTACAAACAGACAGCCGCACGAACATGAATCTATATGAGCAAATGGTCACAGATGAACACAGCAACAAGAAAACAGATCAGCATCAGCATGATGTGATATTTTGCAGTGATTATTCTTATTATTTATTTATTCATGAGTCTAACAGCCTCAGGGTAGAAGCTGTTCCTCAGTCTAGTGGTTCTACACTTAATGCTCCTCAACCTCCTTCCTGAGGGGAGTGGGGCAAAAAGTGTGTGTGCAGGGTGAGTGGGGTCTTTCATGATACAGGTGGCCTTCTTCCTGCATCTGGAGGTGTAAATGTCTGTGATAGTGGGGAGACTGACTCCGACAGACCTCTGTGCAGCCTTCACCACTCTCTGTAGAGCTTTTCTTTCTGCAGCTGTGCAGCCTCCATGCCACACGTTGATGCTGGAGCACAGGATGCTCTCCACTGCACACCTGTAGAAGGAGGTGAGGACCGGGCTACTCAGACCAGCTCGTCTCAGCCGTCTGAGGAAGTAGAGTCTCTGATGACCTTTCTTGATCAGGCTGGTGGTGTTGTTGGTCCAGCTGAGGTTATCATTCAAGTGTACACCCAAGTACTTGTAGCTGGAGACCACTTCCACTGCAGATCCACTTATGTTCAGTGGGGTGTGGGTGTGTTTGTTCCTTCTGAAGTCCACAATCATCTCCTTTGTCTTCTTCACATTTATGTGAAGGTTATTGTCTTTGCACCAGCTCTCCAGGTGTTCCACCTCCTGCCTGTAGCTGGACTCATCATTGTTCGTGATGCAGCCCACCACAGCTGTATCATCTGCAAACTTTACAATATGACAGCCTGGATGGGTGGCTGCACAATCATGTGTGAGCAGAGTGAACAGAAGAGGGCTTAACACACATCCTTGAGGAGAGCCAGTGCTGAGGGTTATGGTGGAGGAGGAGAAGTTGTGGATCTTCACGGACTGAGGTCTGTTTGTTAAGAAGTCTACGACCCAGTTACAAATGGAGGGGCTTAGTCCAAGTGTAAATAGTTTGTCCATCAGGGTTTGGGGGATCATGGTGTTGAAGGCAGACGTGAAGTCCACAAAGAGTAGACGGACGTATGAGTCCTTCTGATCCAGGTGGGTGAGAGCAGTGTGGACCACAGAGGAGATTGCGTCCTCTGTTGATCGGTTCTCACAGTATGCATACTGATGGGGGTCCACGTTCATGTTGATGGATGATTTGATGTGAGTCATGACCAGTTTCTCAGAGTGAGAGTTGGACTTCGCCAAGGTTGCCCTTTGTCACCGATTTTGTTCATAACTTTTATGGACAGAATTTCTAGGCGCAGCCAAGGTGTTGAGAGGATCCGTTTTGGTGGCCTTAGAATCGCTTCTCTGTTTTTTGCAGATGATATGGTCCTATTGGCTTCATCAGATCGTGATCTACAGCTTTCGCTGGAGCGGTTTGCAGCCGAGTGTGATGCGGCCGGGATGAGGATCAGTTCCTCCAAATCCGAGGCCATGGTCTTGAGCCGGAAAAGGGTAGCATGCCCTCTCCGGGTCGGGGAGGAGGTCCTGCCCCAAGTGGAGGAGTTTAAGTATCTCGGGGTCTTGTTCACGAATGAGGGAAAACTGGAGCGTGAGATCGATAGGCGGATAGGTGCAGCATCCGCAGTGAAGCGGGCGCTGTACCGGTCTGTCGTGGTGAAGAGAGAGCTGAGTCGAAAGGCAAAGCTCTCAATTTACCGATCGATCTACGTTCCCACCCTCATCTATGGTCATGAGCTTTGGGTTGTGACCGAAAGAACGAGATCTCGGATACAAGCGGCTGAAATGAGTTTTCTCCGCAGGGTGTCTGGACTCTCCCTTAGAGATAGGGTGAGAAGCTCAGTCATCCGGGAGGGACTCGGAGTAGAGCCGCTGCTTCTCCACATCGAGAGGAGCCAGTTGAGGTGGCTCGGGCATCTGGTTAGGATGCCTCCTGGACGCCTCCCTGGTGAGGTGTTCCGGGCATGTCCCACCGGGAGGAGACCCAGAGGAAGACCCAGGACACGCTGGAGGGACTATGTTTCTCGGCTGGCCTGGGAACGCCTTGGGATTCCCCCAGAGGAGCTGCTCCAAGTGGCTGGGGAGAGGGAAGTCTGGGCCTCCCTACTTAGGCAGCTATCCCCGCGACCCGACCACGGATAAGCGGACGAAAATGGATGGATGGATGGATGGAATTAAACTAGGGTTCAACGTGGCTGCCCGAGGCTCTGCAGATTTGCTGGTGTTCTGGTGTGCTGGACCAGCGCTCCATGGTTTTATTTTATTTTTTAGAATGTTTTATTAACATATAAACACAGAATATCGAAGCGGCTCCGAGAGGACATGTAGTGGAGGCGGAGCTGATCTCAAGTTTAGCAGACCACGGGGGAACAGAGCCATATATGGCTCTGAGGGGGAGGGAGCAGAATGTTTTTCCCTGTTGAAAATATTTCTAAGTGCTACGCTCTACAGAAAATTACATATAGCTCCTTTAAGTTCATTTGAGTTTTACCCTGGGTTACAGTTTCGTCTCAGAAGAAGATTAATTTCTACACAGAATTGTTTGGCTGATAAAACTGTTGGATAAAATAAGTATCCTTTCATCATCTCTTTACGCAAATAAGCCACTCTGAAGACACGAGAAGATTTTTCAACCCAGTTTACTTGCAAGTAGGGCTGAGCGATTTATCGATATTTTAAAAATATCGAGATTGAAATAAATTGCAATATAAGTTGAGACTATCTTAATATAAACAAGATAAGTTTTATACTTGAAAATCCTCCTGCTACCTTCTTTCTCCCACTCGCCCCCTTCCCTCTCCTTCACTGAACAGAAACCCAGCCCCTCAGAGGCCCCCTCCTTCCTGCCTGCAGGAGGTGGGCGGAGACATTTAGCACAACAAGTAAACACGGCAGATATGAAGAGCCGCTAGCTGCTGAGGGAAAAAAAACAATGTTCCTTCTAAGCTAGTTTGGATTTAGATTGTCAGATGAGGGCAGAAATTTTATTTTTGTAGACAATGCTGAAAATAGTCCCGACAAAAGGTTGGAACTATGAATCTTTTTCACCTTTTAAACAGTGGAGTGGAGCATGAACCGTGAAACGGCAGAACCGAGGGTTTTTACAGCCTCCTGCTTGTCAGGGAATCGGTCCGGTGAAGCGAGCAAAACCCAGAGTGCAGGCAGACAGGACTCAGAAGCGCAGAGAGTTAAATAAAACACTTTGATAAAGAAATCAAAATGCTGACAGGGCAGCTACTCACAGATATGAAGGCATCATCAGACAGGAGGGAAAACTCAGACAATGACCCGACAAATACAAAGGCCAGAACGCTAACTTAAATACAGCCCAAAACTCATTAACTAAAACACAAAACACCTGTCGGCCGTTCTGAGGAGGTGTAGGGATGAGGCAGGGCCATCAGAGGGAGCCATCCCTACAGTACCCCCCCCCCACGGACGTCCCATGGCGGCCAAAGGAATGCCCCCCAAAGAACAAGGGTGGGAGGAGGGAGGACACTGCTAAGATGGCGGGCACAAAGAAAAACTACAACAAGGGTCCGGGGGGCGACCGGGAGGCCGTCCATCACCAGCAGTCAGCTCCGGCCATCCATCATCAGAAGAGGAGAGGACCCCCGGAGACGTGAGAACCATTGTTGCAGTGAGGACCCCTGGAGACAGAGGACCCCTGTCGTGAGCGAAGAGAAGAGCTGAGGAGTCACTGCCGCAGGTGATGAGAGGAGTTGTGGAGCCTCAGCTGCAGGCGATGAGAGGGGATGTGGAGCCTCTGCAGGTGATGGAGCTTCTGCAGGAGACAAGAGGAGATGTGGAGCCTCTGCAGCAGGCAATGAGAAGTCTTCTGCCTTCAGCGAGTTGAGCGGTTGAGTCAGACTCTGCCGTTGGCGAGTCGGGCGATGGATATGCTCACCACCGTCGGCTAGTCGAGTGAAGAGTCGTTCTTTGCCGGCGACGAGTCGAGCGATGAGTCTGTCCCTGCCGCCGGCAAGTCGAGCGATGCGTCGGTCTCTGCCGTTTGCGAGTTGAGTGGTTGAGTCGTCCTCCGCGGTCGGTGAGTCGGGTGAAGAGCCGGCTGAGCGAAGACCACCTGTAGACATTGCGGCATCGGCTGATCAAAGACCACCAGAAAGCGTAGAGGCATGGACCTCTGTACCTAGGACCACTCTGGAGGCAGTGTCTGTGAAGAAGAGAAAAAGAGAGACTTCTCCGGATGGACCTGGTTCGTCGGCGGAATTTGCAGGACCCAGAGTAGCAGGTACTGGAAACCACCTGGGTACAGGCACAGGTCTCATTCTGGGTGCTGGCATGGGAGCCAGTCTTGTTGCTGGCACCGTAGGGGTCAGTCTTGGCATTGGCACCGGAGTGGCCAGTCTTGGTGCTGGCACCGGAGGGGCCAGTCTTGGCGGTGGGACCGGAGGGGCCAGTCTTGGTGTTGGAACCAATCTTGGAGCTGCAAGAACCAGTTCTGGAGGTGCTGGCATGGAAACAAGTTTAGGTGGTGCTGGCATGGAAACAGTTTAGGAGGTGCTGGCATGGGAACCAGTCTTGGAGCTGGCATGGGAACCATTGTTGGAGCTGGCATGGAAACCAGTTTTGGAGCTGGCATGGGAACCAGTGTTGGAGCTGCCGCTGTCTGTGAGCTGAGAGATGCAGCTTCTGGAGGTGCAGCTGTCTGTGAGCTGAGAGATGCAGCTTCTGGAGGGACAACTGTCTGTGAGCTGAGAGATGCAGCTTCTGGAGAGCTGAGAGATGCAGCTTCTGGAGAGCTGAGAGATGTAGCTTCTGGAGAGCTGAGAGATGCCGTTTCTGAATACCTGAGAGATGCAGCTTCTGGAGAGCTGAGAGATACAGCTTCTGGAGAGCTGAAAGATGCAGTTTCTGAAGACCTGAGAGATGCAGCTTCTGGAGAGCTGAGAGATGTAGCTTCTGGAGAGCTGAGAGATGCAGTTTCTGAAGACCTGAGAGATGCAGCTTCTGGAGAGCTGAGAGATGCAGCTTCTGGAAAGCTGAGAGATGCAGCTTCTGGAGAGCTGAAAGATGCAACTTCTGGAGAGCTGAGAGGTGTAGCTTCTGAAGAACTGAGAAGTGAAGCAGGAGCTGAGCTGACAGGTGAAGCTGGACCTGAGCTGGAAGGTGTGTCAGGCTGAGAGGGGGCCAGCAGAAGCGAACGTAGCACACTTCTCTCTGACCACGCCTGCTGGAAACGTTGCCACGCCCCCAGCGAGCTGTCAGCTCCAGTTAAAGAGCAACTCCACACCCTGTGGATCGGTAACTCCTCCTTCCAAAATCTCCCTGAAAATGGGCGTGTCGAGAGACAAGGAGGGGTGGAGGTAGAGTTGTGCTTTTGTTCACGCCTCCACCTGCAACAACCTAAAACAAATTAAACCTCTAGCCAACAACATACACCAAGCAACAACAAAGAATAAACATGTAGATGTATTTATCTATTCCACCCATTCCATCCAAAACCAAAGGCCTAAAAAAATGAAAATGAAAAGAAAAAAAAAACCGCTTGTCAGGAGTGAAATGTAGCACTTCCATATAAGGTATGCACAGCTGCAGGACCTTCTCATCTCTGCAGGGGATTGGCTCTGCTTGAACCACCTTTGTGACATCAGAGTGTACAAGACACATCAGAGTGAACAGTCCTGACCAATATGAAAATTAAGGTGCAATAACCTCTGTTCAACCCAAAGGACTACCGTAAACATGTTTTTAGGCCAAAATTTGCCAATTAGCCGATTTACACAGATATGCACAATTATATGAAACTAAACACAGCCATAATGCTAGATAACATTTTGAACACATTCTAGGGAGTTTATCAGCTAAAAAAAGTTAATTTTGGGTTTAGTTCCTCTTTAATGAGGAAATTGTTTCCTCTGCAGCGATCAGTTTGTCCCACAAAGCACTGGAGCTGACTTCCTCCCCCTTTACGTCAGGCACGTCGGTGCTCACAGCTTCCTCCTCCAGCAAAAGCCTCACCTGAGCCCCGTCAGACCCTCCGTCTGCCGGACCGGCAAAAGGGCTGACATAACACCCCCACCCCTTTGAAATTCTCCTCGGCTCCTCTGACAGCTGGCGAAGAGAGTTTGAAGGTTGGCGGGACTGGGGTTCGGAGACTCCGGCTCGGTTCTGCCGTCTGTTACTCCTGCGGCGAGCCCGGAGGCATTGCTCCTCTCTCATTGGGAACTCCTCTGGGACAACAGGAGTTATGTTGTGAGTCACTGTCGCTTTTTGAGGTGGTGAGAAAAAAGGTTCCAGCCTGATCGCCAAGCGAGTCCCGACGAACGAGTTCCTCTTCCTCAACTCTTCCTTATGTTGAGCAATCCTCTTCGCCTCACATACAGCGTACTCGAAGAGGGTGATCATCCTGCCGGGTTTGCTGTCTTTTGGTCGGGTCATAATGTCAGGGAATCGGTCCGGTGAAGCGAGCAAAACCCAGAGTGCAAGCAGACAGGACTCAGAAGTGCAGAGAGTTAAATAAAACACTTTGATAAAGAAATCAAAATGCTGACAGGGCAGCTACTTACAGACATGAAGGCTTCATCAGACAGGAGGGAAAACTCAGACAATGACCTGACAAATACAAAGGCCAGAAAGCTAACTTAAATACCAGCCCAAAACTCATTAACTAAAACACAAAACACCTGTCGGACGTTCTGAGGAGGTGTAGGGATGAGGCAGGGCCATCAGAGGGAGCCATCCCTACACTGCTCCCTTAAAACAAACCACGGGTCCAAGCTTATTTAGCCGTGCTGTGCTTTATGAGAGGAGCAGAGAGAGGTGGAGACATTAATAAACCAGCAGTTTATCATATCGCTAAAGACACGGTCCTTAGCGGCTAACAAGATTGCTAACACTTTAGCCGTCTTCTTCCACAGCTAAGATTGACGGTGTCTTTAGCGATATGATAAACTGCTGATTTAATAATGTCTCCACCTCTCTCTGTTCCTTTCATAAAGCACAGTACGGCTAAATGAGCTCAGACCTGTGTTTTGTTTTAATGAAGCAGCAGGCTGTAAAAACACTTGCTTCATGTTTCTGAGAAGAGGCTCACATTACTGCAGTTCACAAACACCCTGACTAACGTGAAGGCACCTTTCTATCTTATCAAGACACTCAAAGCTCTTTACAACACAATCTGTGTCTCATTTACCCATTCATACAGCACTCTACTAGATCTGCACAAAGAAAGTCAGTACTTTATCACATTCATACACAGATGGGACACACATCAGAGGCAATGAGGGGTTCAGTGTTGCCCACTGCCCAGGAACACTTCAGCATGTGAATGCTGGTGGAATCAAACCCCCAGCTCTCCCACTGGAGGAGACTGCTCTAGCCTCTCAGCCACAGCTGCCCTCAGCTGAAGAGGATTATTATTTAATATGTGTAAATAAATGTCTAAAAAATGAAGTAATATATGTAAATAGTTTATTTTTTAGACATTTATTTTGTAGAGTTACAGCTGTTTGTTAATAAATGTTGCTGTGTGAGAACTGGGACAAAGCTTTGACTCAAATATATTTTTGTTTTTCTTTCATGGAAAGAAAATTATATTGAGATGTAGGATATAAGGGTCAGTGTTAAACTGACACGCTTTACCTTAATTAATTACTTATTCAGCAGAATAGTAATTCACAAATTCTATTTCTTTTCAGGATTACAATAACAAGTCTGTGATCATTTATGATGGACAATAAACCAGAAAACCATAAAGTGACAATGGAAACGTTAATTATAGTTGGCATGCCAGAGACACTGCCTTTTATTTAAAAAATAAAATAAATTAAAATTAACATCATGTACACTTGAGTGACTAATTTCAATTTCTTGCAAATTAAACTTTGACAGCAAATTTAATTGTGAACAACAGACACAAGTAATGGGATGACATATTTACTTATATCATTTACTTATGTCCGCAAGCATTTAGCTTAAAGTTTAGTTACCAGCTTAGGATGATAAATGGAGAAGTTTAAAAGAAATAGGAGGAGGATGGAAAGATGGAAGTTTAAAGGAAGTTAATTATTTTTAGTTTAATCAGACTGACACTTTTCCACATGAGATCCAGCTGGACTCTCTTGCACGCTCACACTGCACTAAAACCATAGATATACGGAAGGATCTGTGTTCGGATATTCCCGGAAATGGACCGCAATGATCCTTAAAAAATCCCAAAATCTGGATCCTTATCTTCGGCAGATCCAAAATAAATATGGCTGTTATTCGTCAAGGGTCTGCCAAAGATAAGTATCCGGATTTTCGGGATTTTGGGATTTTTTAAGGATCATTGCGGTCCATTTCCGGGAATATCTGGAAATATAAGTATAAGTATATGTGAAGGATACGGAGATATACGACAAAAGATCCTACCGTATATCTATGGTTTAAGTGCAGTGTCAGTAAACAATCAGTGACTCTCTACCTGTTCAGACGCTCAGTCTCGATGTTGGTAAGATTTGAGAAGCAGTCTTGGACGTAAACGTATCGTGGGTCCGTTAAGGTCCAGTTGAACTTCAGCGTGTTTACTGATTCAACGTCTCGTTGAAATCCGTCTTCCTCAGCAGAAATAGTGCCACTTCCTGATTGGTTTCAAAATAAAACGTTCAGAAAGGAAATTTCTTTCAAAGTTAGAGCTTTGGGCTCGAGTTAGTTTACAGCAAGCTTTTCTGTAACCCTTGCTGAGAAACGCAGGTCTATTTGGCATCTGACCAAGCGTCCACAGCTTAGAGAGAATGTTTTATATCCCAGCTTCCTCAAGAACTGAAAGTTCCAGTGTTTAGAACTTTTTAAAGAGAGGATCTGAGATCAGTGACTTGTTCTTTTTTGATTGGTATGGACGACCAATGGAAGGGAGTTAGAGTCAAGTCAAAGAGTTCACTTGACGTTATCAGGATTCAAGGTGAAAGTCAGAAGCAGCCATAAACAGAAAGAAATGTTTAGCAAAAGACAGGGAGTTGTGGAGCCAGTTATAGATTAACGGTTTTCTAACTTCCAAACATAACTGAAAGTTCAGTCTGACATATTCTTGACTTTTGTCATAGTTCTTTGACTAAGATACATACCAGCATATTAACACATGATCATTCAGCATATTGTGGAATAACACTAGCATAATAACAAATGATCATAAAAATGACAGAAGGTTATTCTGATTATATATTTGAATCATAACAAATTAAAGGTAATTCCACAGTAGTAATTCCACAGCAGTAATTCCACAGCAGTAATTCCACAGCAATTAGAACTGTTGATTGATCAGCAACAATTGTTTTTGTATCAGCATGTAGAGGCGACCCTTGGATGAAGGTTGAAGACCAACGTTGGAGTTGCAGGTCCCCACATCGAAAGTTGTTGGCTGGATGGTTTCCAATTGGTGCCACTCTGGTTCTATGTGTCATGCATTTATGTGATTTTAGGTGAGCTTATGATTGGGATTTTATATTAAGCCTTACCTATATGCACCTGGTGTGTAAGCGATGTCCCAGTCCTTGTGGTTTGCAGCCACGTTTTTCTTCAGAATACTCACCACAGTTCTGTTTGCTCTCTCTACTTGGCCTGAAGCCTGTGGGTGGTAGCCGACATGAAAGTTGACATTGACGCCTAGTGTCTTCCATAGTTATTTCATAATTTCACCTGTGAAGTGTGTACCTTGGTCTGAGTTCAGTCCAAACCTTGAGAATATATGATTCATTAACAACATAGCAGTGGTTTGTGCTGTGTCGTTAGGGGCTGGTAGGCATTCTACCCATTTGGTAAATGCACAGGTTACCGTGAGAAAATATGTATTTCCTCTAGAGCTCTTAGTGAGTGGTCCATCCGAGTCAATCTGGAGGTCAGACCATGGAAATGGAATGGCTCTGCTTTTCTGTGGTGCTCTGTGAAGTGGTCTGGTTGGCTGAAACTGGCCGCAGACCACGCACCCTTCAATGTAGTCTTTGACATTCTTTTTCATTCCAGACCAATAGGCAATTTGTTTTAATGCCATCAGCGTGGCTTTATCTCCTTTGTGTCCTGCGGATGGGAGATCATGGGCATGAACTAACATCACCCACCTTTGTTCATGGGGAACCACGAACACATGTGAGGATGTTGGTCCATGAGCAAAAGTTAGGATGCCTTTAATTAGTTTTAACTGTTTGCACAACTGATAAAGGACTTTAATTTCTGGATCGGAATCCAGTTCGTCTTTGGACAATGTATTTTTGTCTGGGCCAGTCAGGTATAGTATCATGGAGTTGATAGCAAGATCCGACTTCTGTAGTTGGATGATATCTGGGTCAGTCAGTGCGGGTCGTACAGAGAATGCATTGTCAGAAGGTCTGGCTGCGGGCTGTGCACGCATGACTGCCATAACCTCGACTGTAGGTTGTGTTGACTGAGTTTTGACTAACCAGGAGGGGTCGAAGGACCATAGAGGACCTTCGTCGGCTCCTTCCTTGGCTAAAGAATCTGCAATGTCATTGTAGTGCTTGTCATCACCTGGGACTCTTGAATGTCCTGGAACTTTCTTCCAGTAGATCAGTAAGTCGTGTGACGTCACCAAGTGATCACACGCTATGAAAAGCAAAGTTTGACCACTTTTCTGTCACTTGTGAGAAATCTGTTCTGTTTCCACACAGCGAGATAATACGCAAAACTTAAACGAGGCATAGTTAGAGTCAGTGCAGATGACTAGCGTCTTGATAGAGCGTTCTACTACCATCTGGAGAGCTATTAGGATTCCTGCAATCTCAGCGTACTGAGAAGTCTGAGAGCCTAATTTGTAGCTGAAAGTAATCTGTTCTTGGTCTTGGAGGAGGACCCCTCCAACACCTGCCCTGCAGATTTTGTCACGGAGGAATGAAGATCCATCCATGTACAATGTTGTCATATCTTTGCAGATATTGTCATCAAAGAAATGGTGATTTGGGTCTTCAGTTACTAAGTGGTTTTCTTCAGCTGGCAGATGGATGGCTGGTACATCTTGTTTACATTTTTGGCAGATTGCCAAGTCAGTACCCCAATGTGACTTCTTGTTTTGACCATAGCAGATGTCTAGGTTAAAACTTTGAAGTGCCATTAGCCATGTTGCTACATGTGAGTTTGTTACGACACCATCTCTGATGCGTTGGCTGTTTAGGAAAGTCACTGGCTGGTGTTGTGTTTCAACAATGATTTTCTGTCCACCAATGTAACTGGAAAAATGTTTTACTGCCCACACAGTGGTCAGCAAAGCTTTCTCACAGTCTGAGAATCTTAACTCGGGTTCCGCCATTGTCTTGCTGGAGTAGGCCACAACACGCTTGTCTCTGTCGTGTATCTGGTACAGACCTGCACTTATGCAATGAGCTGAGAAGCCCACTTCCAAGTAAAACTCTTTGTTTTAGTCTGGGTAGACTAAACATGGGGCTGACTTGATCCTGTTTATAAAAGCGTCCATTGCCTGCTGTTGTTTGTCAGTCCAGACAAATGGAACGTCTTTCTTAAGGAGTTCAGTCAGTGGTTTTGCAAGATCTGCATAGTTTTCTGCGAATTGGTTCGAGTAGTTACACACGCCCAGAAAACTTTTTAGTTATTTGAGATTGGTGGGGACTTTGAGGTTGTCAAGACCTTGGGTGTGAGTCAGTTGAGGCTGTACTCCGTCTGGACCTACTAGCAGGCCAACGTAGTCCACCTTGGTTCTGCACCATTGGCATTTTGACAGTGATATTTTAGCACCAGCAGTTGTTGATTCAGAACGTGGTCGATCTCAGCCAAATGTAAGTCCAATGTTGGCTGCCTTAAAAGGACATTGTCCACGTAAATCAGTGTCCCACGCTTGTGGGCATCTGGACATGCTTTGTTTAGGAAGATGTTGAACTCTGCGGGTGAATTAGCATAGCCAAAGGGACACCTGGTGAAGGTGTGTTGTCGGCCACCAAAAGTGAAAGCTAGTTTGTATTGGTCCTCGGTGTGCACAGGGATGGTCCAAAAGCCAGAGGTGACGTCGAGGTTTGAAAAGTACTTACCATTGGTGACCTTGGGCAGTTCCTGTTGGAGCTAGGTCATTGGCCACCTTGATAAGGGAACTTGTTCGTTTAGCGTTCTGTAATCAATTGTGAGTCTCCACTTTCCATTTGGTTTTAAAACTGGCCATAAAGGCGCAAAGTAGGTGCTGTTACAATATCTGATGACACCATTCTTTAAGAGGTTATCAATGATTTCCCTGATAAGTTGATGTGCTGTCATGGGAATCTTGTATAGTCTGACAAATGTGGATGAAGCGTCAGTCGGGGTTGGGATGCTCACTGAGTGGAGTGTGGTCAACCCACAATCCATTGAATCAGTCGATAATGATTTCTCATATTTTATGAGAACTTGGCGAAGTCTGTCCCTTTCTTCATCAGTTTTCAGGGTGTCGGCTTGGGTGACCACCTGTTCAATCTGTGAAGAAATTGAGAGGGGTTCTTGTTCTTTGAGGAGCTCCAATGAGTCATTTTCTGTGTCATTCACCCTGTTTATAGGCAGGACACTATAGGTTTGAGGGCCTAAGCCGTCTTCTCGGTTTTGACCGACCCTGTAGACCAGACCTGCTCATTACGTCGATCGCGATCGACCGGTCGATCGCGGCGGCATTACTGGTCGATCCGCAGCGTGACATTATTTTTTTTATTTTTTTCCCCGTAACGTGACATTAAAAAATTGTCAGCCAATCAAACATCCCGTTACTTGATTGACATACAGGGCAACCAATGAGTTTTAGCCTATAAAACATCCCGTCACTTGATTGACATACATGGCAACTAATCAGATGAGAGCTTTAGGTCATTGCTCATGCAGCTTCTAAAAACCATGGCGCGAAGGCGAAACGCAGCAAAACACTAGCGAAAACAATCAGATTTTGGACTGTACATGGAAAATACGACATCAACTTCCCACCGAAAAGCCAGCTGAGAAGGAGAAAGGTGGAGGAACTAAAATCCCTGTTCGGACAGCAGCAACTTCAAAGCGAAACGCCGCCACCGAAGCTTTGTTCCGGGTGAGTGACGCTGTGATGTTTCTCTGCTTAAGAAATATACTGGTTGGGAGCTGACGTTGCTTTATTATTCAAATCATACGAGACACTGTTCATACAGCATAACCTCCTTGACTACTTTCCATTCTGTGCACTTTTCCCTGTCCCGCAACGCACGCGTGTGTGTCACACTCTTTCGCGGTGCGTTCAGGGACAGTCTGTGCATAAGCACTGCTGTGTACATTAAATCTTTCCATACCAAAATAGCCATTTTTATGCCTTCGTTCACTAAATTAAACGTATCCGGAGCCATAACAACCTGCTACAACTGTAGTTATCAACTGGTGGCCGATGGACCACTTTAGATTTGCTGGAGGGGGCTTTGTAGAGGTGACATTATGAAGTAAAAAATATCTAATGCTTTTTTTTAACATTTATTAGAGTAAAAGACCAGATTCTTATAAAGAAGGTGGTGGGGATCAGTTTCTACCATCTTTTTTTAAATAAATTAAAAAAAATCTATATTGCTGTCACCACCAACCCATTTGGTCCCTGCGGGCGACCAGGTGCCCGCGGGCACCACGTTGGTGACCCCTGATTTATTATATGCTGTGCAATATTTCCTTATTCAGTTATGCAAGGTACATCAGCATACAGTACATTGTACATAAAAATAATCCTTAATACATTTGAAGATAATTATATGTTTTGCATTTTTGTATTGGGTAGATCTTTTTGACTTGTTTTTTTAAAAAGTAGCTCACATGCTGTAAAAGTGTGAGCACCCCTGCTGTAGACCGTGTCTTGGTCAACCTCATTGATAGCGACGAGAGCTATGGCCTTTTTTGGCTTTGTGAACAAGACTTGCCCCATGAGTTGACTTGGGATCAGGTATTCTGGAAGTCCTCCCAGAAATGGAATGCTCAGTTCAAAATCATGGAAATCAGTTGAGATCAACCATCCTAGTTTTGTGTATTTCTTGATGAGTACCTCTTCCGTGCCTGTGTTACACACAGCAACAGATGTGGTTCTGTAGTCGAGGCTCACTTGTCTCGTGGCCTCAATGGATAGTCCTAGGTTGGAAAACTTAGGAGATAGTTGAAAGTATGCCTGTTTTTGGCTAATAGCTTGATTAGCTATGATGTGAATTTTTACCATATGGTTCATTGCCTGAGATGGTACTGTGATGGTTTGGTTGCTAGCAGCCTCACATACTTCTGGTATGGTCTGTCCAACCTTGAGATTTTTTGTGCTTAGCACCCTCACCAAGTAGAATTCCTCTAGTAGAGATGATCACAGCCACTGAGTCAGCCATCCGTAACAAGAAAATTAGAGAGTTCTAAAGGTGGTAAACCTAGGATCCAACCTAGGTGGTTTAGCACCTAAAGTGCTAAACCACCACCTTCCAACATCAGTAGAGAAGAGAAAGATGCACTCAACACTCTTAGCAAGGACAAAAACATCATAATTCTCCCAGCAGACAAAAGAAGGTGCACAGTGATTTTGAACCAGAAAGACTATCATGAGAAAGTTATGTCACTCCTTAGTGACGTAACCACTTATGAACCGCTGAAAAGAGATCCAGGAAGTGGTTACAAGAAGAAGTTGATAGATTGCCTGAAAATTTTGAAGCAGGACAAGGCTATTGACAGTATTCTGTACCACAGACTGTACCCAGGGGAGGCCACGCCCAGTCTGTATGGTTTACCCAAAATCCACAAACAAGGTGTACCTTTAAGACCAATTGTTAGCATGATTAACTCGGTCACTTACAATGTTTCCAAATATCTGGCATCTGTACTCATCCCTTTAGTTGGCAGCTCAGAACACCACATACAGAACACCATGGACTTTGTGGAGAAGGTGAAGGGTGTCATCATGGAGACTGATGAAACAATGGTCTCTTTTGATGTCACATCACTCTTTACGTGCATTCCTGTTGATGAGGCAGTAGAGGTGGTCTGTTTAAGGTTAAAATCAGACACCACTCTGAACAGCAGGACCACACTTTCCACAGAGCAACTGTGTCAACTCTTGAAACTGTGCCTGCAGTCAACCTACTTCACATATGGGGAGCAATATTATAGGCAGAAACATGGGTGTGCTATGGGGTCGCCAGTTTCTCCTATTGTTGCCAACCTGTACATGGAGGAGGTAGAAAAGAAAGCCTTGACTTCCTTTTCAGGGAGACCACCAAGTCATTGGTTCAGGTATGTTGATGACACCTGGGTTAAAATTAAATCTCAGGAAGTCCAACATTTCACTGATCACATCAACTCTGTGGATAAATATATCAAGTTCACACGAGAAGATGTAAAAAATGGCAGGTTGGCTTTCTTGGACTGTGAGGTCTCAGTTTCTGATAGAGGAAATTTGCAAACTGATGTGTACCGCAAACCCACCCACACAGACCAGTATTTACAGTTTGACTCCCATCACCCTCTGGAGCACAAGTTAGGAGTCATCAGGACTCTGTATCACAGAGCAGACAGCGTCCCCACTAACTTAGGAGCCAGACAGAAGGAGAAATCACACACAAAACAGGCTCTAGGGAAATGTGGATATCCTAACTGGGCCTTCCTGAAAGCAGAGAAGAAACCCAAACAGGACTCCAGCCAGCCATCAGGTGAAAAGAAGGAACCCAGACCCAGACCAGTGGTCATTCCGTATGTTGCGGGAGTTTCAGAGACATTGAGACGTTTATTCTCTAAACACAACGTCCCAGTGGCTTTTAAACCCCAAAATACATTACGGCAAAGACTGGTTCATCCCAAAGATCCAGTCCCCCGGCACAAACAGAGTAATATTGTGTATGCTGTTCAGTGTCAGGAGGGCTGTGATCAGTCTTATATCGGGGAAACTAAACAGCCACTGGCCAAAAGGATGGCCCAGCACAGAAGATCAACATCATCAGGTCAGGACTCTGCGGTCTACACTCATCTCCAGGCCAGCGGTCACTCTTTCAAGGATGAAGATGTTCACATCCTTGATAGAGAGGAACAATGGTTTGAGAGAGGAGTAAAGGAGGCCATCTTTGTGAAAAGAAACCGTCCATCATTAAACAGGGGTGGAGGCCTCCGGGTTCAACTGTCTCCCTCTTACAATGCTGTTATTGCTAGTATCACTCAGCCCTCTGTGAATAGCAAACAACCATCAGGGTGCTAATGATCCATTGTTAGGCTGATGGCCCTCCTTGATCATGTGAGCAGCTGGTTTCAGGCTGTCATCAGCCAACTGGTTGTGCAACACTGTGAGAGGGTGCTATTTATAAGACTGAGCTGAACACAGCAACTCAGACTGAGGAAGTCTTTCGGACGAAAGACGAAACGTTTCTACATTTTTTTTTGCTTTGTTTTGTTTTATTTTTTGAATGTCCAGAGGACCAGACTTAGCTTTTTTAGATTTTTCTACCTGGATTATTGAGCATGCATCAGAG
>JBBPBX010001755.1:19518-30907 GCA_038048925.1 Garcialebias charrua | reverse complement strand
TATATATATATATATATATGTATACACACATTGTGGGTTTTAAAATATTAGTAAAATAAGTAATTCAATTCATATAAATTATTCTTGAAAGGAAAAAGATACAATTATGAGGAGATCCTAACTTCTGCATCAATTCCTCTTAATATGAGACCATCTCCAGCCAAATGTCAGTGACAAGCCACTTTCTGAAGTTAAATATCTCTTCCTCAGCACATGGTCCATACTTGTGAGCACACAGAACCTATAGAACATATATTTTGTAGTTAAATGGTAAATGATCTGTACTTATATAGCACCTTTCTTATTTCAAGATACTCAAAGTGCTTTACATACAGTCTGTGCCGTCATTTACCCATTCAAACAGCGTTCCAAGCTCTACTAAGCTAATTGAACAAATAATTCTAAAGAGACTAATCAGTGCTTTATCACATTCATACACTGATGGGACACACATCAGAGGCTATGAGGGTTTCAATGTCTTGCCCAGGGACATTTCGGCACGTGAATGCTGGTGGATTCGAACTCCCAACTCTTACATTAGAGGATGACTGCTCTAACCACTCAGCCACAGCTGCCCCTCTAAAGTTAGCATCATTAGGCCCAAAGTTATTGCCTCCTTTAGTAAAAGGTGAAAACAATAGAAGGGAGTATGAGATTATTACACTCAGGTTTTCTAGTGGAGAGCAAATACAGTATTGTCATTGGCTTCTGACTCACAGTTTGAACTTCCTAAAATTGTTTGAACCAAATTAGACCTGAACACACTTTCTGAAAGAATGTTTAATTAAAATTAAGGCTAAAGGAGCAGAAGACCTCACCTGTGCCAGGAAGTAAATGATCGGTAGTGTAAAGACCATTTGACTGTTTTAATTTCAAGCTCCTGTTTCGGGGCAGTTCATGGTACTTGTCTGAAATGTAGATATTTTGTGTAGATATAAGGGCCAGCACGTAGCCCAGAAGGTATAAAGGTTTTTGACTGCATGCAAGCACACATGCACATAGGCATGTATGCCTTACCTTACTATTGTTGGAAACAAGATGATGAATATAAATTAATTAAAACTTAAAGAAACAAAGAAATTGAGTGTGGGCCTGTCAGATGCAGGTCTAAACTTTTTATCAGCTGCTACTGGGATTCGTGGAATTATTTACAGGTAGATTGTGGCAGGACTGGGAACTGGTCAGAGGTGGTTGGTAAGTTCTGAAGGCGACAGGAAGGTTGGGCCCATCTGAAAGCAATCAGCTGTGTGACAAAGCCCAGACATAACAATCTCCTGCAGCACTTGTTACCCCCGGTAAACACTTGCCTTAGTCAGATAGTTGTAGAAGGCTGCAGCAGTGGAGGGCTTGTGTCGATCTGTCATTTATCAACCGCTAATTAACTGTTAATTTGCCAACCTTTGGGTTCAAGCATGCAGCCAATTCATCACGCCTGCTCCCTAGGGGTGGTCTCGCTTTTCTTTCACACCATTCACCTAACGGCCTTACAGAGCACTGCATGAATCATCTGCTTTCTTTGCTCAAATCCATTAAACTCTTCCTAAAGGTAAAGATGTTTCTTCATATTTAATTAGTGAATGAGTCACATAATGCATTGCCCTTTTTCCAAACTACTCAGCATGTTTACAACAAATATGCTGATTCAAGCTCCTTGTGTCATGATTGAATAGTTTTTATGATACATAGTGAGCCGTGGTGGGGGGTGGGGGGGTTGCAAATCACTCCTTTTTGCACATATAAAAATATTCTATTTATTTATCTGTACTTATTTTATGTGTACTATTTATGTGTACATGTACAAAGTACACATGATGTCTAGTTTACTTAAATAAACATTTTAGTTAAATAGAAGATATGAACATGCTACTTTGTATATGCAGGCAGGAATTTTTTTTTTAGACATAGTTCCCATGTGACGTAACATCAGGGGCATTTCTGGTGCGTCCTCCATGTTGGAAGGCTGCCTCCAGCAGCAGGTACAGATACTGTACTGTTTACCTTTAGTTCGTTTTCTCGAGTTTTTTTCTTTTTTTCTTTAAGTGTTTGTTTCATGGTGGGTTAGAGGATGTTACAACCGGGTAGATGTTTGGACAAAGCACAGTTTTCACTTACTCCCAAAAATAAGGAAATGATATGAAGGACCTCCATCGGAGGAGCTCGCAGAACATCGTTGAGTCTGGTTAAGGATCTGTCCTTGAAGACGTCGTGCTCCGATCACTTTTTGTTCGGTAAACAAAATATTCTATATAAATCATTTTGTGAAACAATGTCAGAGTACAACAGTGTGTGTGTGTTGGAACTGTTTTTTTTTTCATGATTTAGCATCTCTACTACTGTAGTTAGCTTAGAAATACTATGCTACGTGCTAACCTCCACACCTTAACACTCACGACAACAAAGTTCTGGTTCTAGTCCCGTGTTAAGCCTGGACTGTTTGTTGTCGGGAGGCTGCATGTTATTTTATTTAAACCTTTATTTAGCTGCTTAGATATCATTGAGACTAGGGATGGGGCCGATCCAATCCGGTATTGGTATCGGCCTCCGATACCAGCATAGTTTATGTATCTGATTTCTGATCCATGATGCACATTGGCTTCAAACCATGGAATGGATTTCCTGAACAGAGTAGTGGCTCATGAACCCAGAGTAATAAGACCCACCTCACATTCAGGAAATCCATTTCATAGTTTGCAGGCAGCTACAGCATGCAAACTGAGTGAGTAGCACTTTAGCTAACAGCTAGCCAACTTTTCATTGTAACATGTCTGCTGTGTGGAAGTATTTTACACTAAACACTGCAAGACAGCAACGTGCAATGTCTGCAGAGCCATAGCGCCACATTAAACCGCGGTCAAGTTAGTTTTACGTTGGACATTCGAGCTCTGGAGCTTCAGCAAGACACCACTCTTGCTGAACCGAAACAGGGAGACCGACCGCGGCCAGCTGCAACCAGTCCGACCCGCCGTCTGACTATCTCGTAGGAGGGACAGGCTGAGAGCGGCTGACCGAAATCAGAGCGCCCACCCCGGATTGAACAAGAAAAACACACCGCTGAAGCCACGGAGCTCAAATGTTCACAGAGAAGTTGCTCAACTTCATCATAATTAATGACCAACAGCTATCAGCTGTAGAAAATGAAGGATTTCGCAGCTTGATACTTGCAGCCAACAGTAAACAGTAAACAATCATAAAAAGCATATTAATTAAAAATCACAAAAAAACTGTATTTTAAAAAAAGGAGAAAGAAACATTAACAGCTACACTATAAAGCAATGTAAAATACTACTACGGGGCGGCCGTGGCACAGTGGTAGTGGCAGTCGACTCCCAATCGAAAGGTTGGAGGTTCGATCCCCGAGTTCCCACACCATGTGTCGTTATGTCCTTGGGCAAGACACTTAACCCCGAGTTGCTCCCGGTAGGACTGGCTGGCGCCTTGCATGGCAGACTACCGCTACCGGTGTGTGAATGTGTGTATGAATGGGTGGATGGCTGGTACTCTGAAGCGCTTTGGGGCCCCTCATAGGGGGCTGGAAGGCGCTATACAAGTAAGCTCCATTTACCATTTACAAACAGGAACAGGTTTGTGTTGGTTTATGCCATGAACTTAGCAAATGTAAAGCTATTTAATATTTTATTTAATACATTTAATCATGCTTCTCCACATCGAGAGGAGCCAGTTGAGGTGGCTCGGGCATCTGGTTAGGATGCCTCCTGGACGCCTCCCTGGTGAGGTGTTCCGGGCATGTCCCACCGGGAGGAGACCCAGAGGAAGACCCAGGACACGCTGGAGGGACTATGTTTCTCGGCTGGCCTGGGAACGCCTTGGGATTCCCCCAGAGGAGCTGCTCCAAGTGGCTGGGGAGAGGGAAGTCTGGGCCTCCCTACTTAGGCTGCTACCCCCGCGACCCGACCCCGGATAAGCGGAAGAAAATGGATGGATGGATGGACATTTAATCATTCATTTAAAAGAGAAAAAAGAAAACAAATTCTTCAAAAAGAAAACACTGAATGAAAAGAGTGCAGAAAGAAGAAAAAAATCTTATATCACCCCCTTATTTAAAAGAATATATAAATTAACTTTAAACAAACAATCACTTAAAATAATCACTTAAATATCCACTTTAAAGCTAGGAATAAAATAAAACAAGTTTTGTGTTAGGAGGATTTAATTGTAACTTTGAAACTTATCCAACATTAATAAAACTTACCTCAAGTTGCCTTTTTGGACATGCATGCATATATGTGTACACATTGTACTTGAGAGGAGATTATTACAGCCTCATATAAAATCAGTGATGATGATGATATTGGAACTGTATCGGTATCGGCCAATATTCAGAGTTAAGTGTCGGGATCAGATCAGAAGTAAGAAAATTTGGATCGTGCATCTCTAATTGAGACGCTCACAAAACATGAACAGTCTTTAAACCAGAGTTATTAAAGCAGACTTAAAATAATGATGTGAATAAAAGAATAGAAAAATACACATGAAGCTAAAATTGTGCTAAAATGTGAGTAAATATCAGTTAAAGCATTTACTAAACAAATCTGTCAATAATTAATATAAATACGTGTGTGTTATACAGTATAACACACTGTGTGTATGTACTGTACAGTATATGCATGACACACACACACACACATTGTATTTAATATACATAATATTTGAACACTGCAACATTGTCAGACTAGAACTATCAATTTGTTTTGATTTTGGACCCCCCTTTACTCTTATGTGTGAATAAAGCAGTGGGATGCTGTCTGTACAGAAAGCACAAGTTAATCTTTTGGGTATTATATTACATTTGTTCTATTGAATTATTTATTTTTTCAGGAAGGCCTGCACACAAGTCCAACACAGACTGGTCTCCTACAGTGAAGTTGACAGACACACTTACTCTGAGAAGTCATCAGCAGAGGAACAGCAGGTAATGACACAAGCAAACGGCCTAATAATTCATAAATATTAAAGTAAATCTAAGATAAAAATTACTAAAATCAAAATAAATTGAACATATATATTTGTAAATGAGTAAAAATGTTACAGACGAGTGAAGGACCGAGTTCGATCCAAAGAAAAACTCCAGTGTGAGGACTCTCCTGGAATACAGTCTCAGATCCTAGACCTGGGTACAGTCTTGGGGCGGCCGTGGTGTAGTGGTAATGGCAGTCGTCCCCCGATCGGAAGGTTGGAGGTTCGGATCCCGAGTTCCCACACCATGTGTCGTTGTGTCCCTGGGCAAGACACTTAACCCTGAGTTGCTCCTGGTAGGACTGGCTAGCGCCTTGCATGGCAGACTACCTCTACCGGTGTATGAATGTGTGTATGAATGGGTGGATGGCTGTATTGTAAAGCGCTTTGGGGCCCCTCCTAGGGGGCTGGAAGGCGCTATACTGTATAAGTAAGCTCCATTTACCATTTGGATCCTGAGGGGTTGGCTGCTCCAATCGGATGGTCTCACGGGACGAGGAATCTGTTCCAGTTTGTTTCAAGTCAGAAACTACACTGGTCTCTAAAAAAGTTAAGTCTGGTCCTCTGGACATTCAAAAAACAAAACAAAACGAAAAAATTGAAGAAATGTTTCGTCTTTCATCTGAAAGACTTCTTCAGTCTGAGGAGCTGCATTCAGCTCAGTCTTGCGCTATTGTCAGTGGTTCTATTTATAAGACTGAGCTGAATACAGCACCTCAGACTGAAGAAGTCTTTTGGATGAGAGACAAAATATTTCTACATTTTTTTTGTTTTTTGAATGTTCAGAGGACCAGACTTAACTTTTTTAGATTTTTCTACCTGGATTATTGAGCATGCATCAGGATACATTGGTCTCCATCATTCCTTGTTGAAGAGTGTTTTTGAGTTGGTATTCATTCTGTAGCCCACTATGATAAGCTGCATGTAGTCATTTTCATTAAAAGACATAAAATCACCCTTGGTTCTCGTATTCAATATCAACTGTTTTGAATTTATAATTATAGCTTTTAGAACTGTCAGTCTCCTCCTGGAGGAGGAACCATACAGCAACATGAATGTTTTTGTTTTGTACCGTACATGTCTTTAAAACTAGGGATGGGGCCGATCCGATCCAGTATCGTATCCGATACCAGGATAATTTAAGTATCGGATTTTCCGATCCGACCTGCCGATATTTCCGATCCAGCTTCAAACATGTGTTCCACCACATTCTGTGACTGCTGTCTTAAAATTGTGTGAGTTAAACCCAATGAAGACACTCTGGGCCTCACAACAGGAAACACCCAAACTTTAATAGCGCCCAAGTGGCAGGTCTATATCACAGATGTCCTTCTCAATCATGGTGCAACTGGAAAACTAAAAAACGCTAAGCATTATAGGAAAGACAACACAGTCCACTCCCCTTAACCACTACGGGAGTGGATTTTGTTGTCTTTCCCATAATGCTTAGCGTTCTTTTTTTTTTTTCCAGTTGCACCATGCACATAATGCACGCTAAGCATTATGGGAAAGACAACACAGTCCACTCCCCTTAACCGCTACGGGAGTGGATTTTCTTGTCTTTCCCATAATGCTTAGCGGTATTTTAGTTTTCCAGCTGCACCATGAGTGAGAAGGACATCTGAGATATAGACATGCCTCTTGTGTGCTGTTAAAGTTTAGGTGTTTCCTGTTGTGAGGCCCAGAGTGTCTTCATAGGGTTTAACTCACACAATGTTAAGACAGTAGTCGCAGTTCAAAAAAATCATTATTACAGCCTCATATACCTGAACTGTATCGGATTGGGAAAGTTTCGGTATCGGTCGATACCCAGATTTAAGTATCGGGATTGGATCTGAAGTAAGAAATGTGGATGAGTGCATCCCTAATTAAAACACTAAATTGGTAAGTTGCCAAAGAACAATCACTACACTTAGGTTTTATTTATGTGTAGTAGAATAATGTCTAATAGAAGTGATATTACAATGAAACTATTTTTCAGTATTGGAGATTAAACAATCTTCATTATTGAAATAAAGAAGTTGAAACTTGGTGCAACTGTTTTATTAAAATTAAAGGTAAGCACACGTACATTTAGGAATGCAGGTTTCACAACCACACCAAATGCAGTGGCGGCTGGTCATTTTTTTTCATGGGGGGCGCCATCTAGCGGTCATAAAAACGGTACTACCTCAGGAGAGAAAACCCCACACTTCTTATTAAATTTGATACACAATTACATTGTTCCATGAATAAATCCAATCAGCTACTTAGACTACAAACATGTTTTAAAGACAAAAAACCTGGATGACCCTAAATTTTTTTATTTTGAACACAGACAAGACTGAGGTTTTAGTTTTTGGACTTGCGCATCTTAGGAATGAAATTTTCAGTCTTTCACCCTACTTAGATGGCATTAATATGGCCTCCAGTTCTGATGTAAAAAAATCTTGGTGTTATTTTTGATCAGGACATGTCTTTTATCCCCCACATTAAAAACGTTACTTGTGAGCACCGTATGGAGTAGACGTGTTCCTGTCTGGCTCTTCACCACCTAAAATTAATTTCTTATTTAAATTGACATTTCAATTATATTTTGGTCTCCCCGTGCTCTGACCAACTGTTTTGACATTGACAATGACTAAACCCAAGGCGGATAAAGGAAAGAAACATGACAAGGCTTCAGAAGAGATGACTGAACAGCACGTGCTGGAGCTAGCTAAGAAAGCAACGCCTGCAGCAGAAGCTGAACCAGCATGTGAGCATGATACAGGATCCTCTACTATCCTTGCTGCAATAAATAATATGAGCAAGACAATGAATGATAGATTTAATGATCTTGAAGCAACCCTAGCTTCAACTCAGGCATCTTTATTAAATCTCGTCGACCGGACTAAGCAGGTGGAAGATGCTACATCCAATCACGAGGCCGCATTTCCAAATTGGAGGCGATCTGCGCCAGGATGCAGGAAGAGAACAAAGCGCTTCACGTGAAAGTGATCGATTTTGAGGCTCGCTCCAGGCGGCAGAATATTAAAATCATCTGGTTGCCGGAAAAGATCGAGGGTGGACGTCCAAGAGAGTTTTTGATGAAGTTTATTCCGGAACTGCTGGGGGCAGATCATTTTCACACGCAGCTGGAGGTGGACTGGGCGCACCGGCTGGGAAGCAGGCTGCCTGGCGAATCCGTGTGGCCGCGAGCAATGATAGCACAAATTCACTACTTCCATGTGAAGGAGATGATTCTACGATTGGCCCGTCAGCAGTTCCCCCTCCGTCACAAGGATAAGCCGATCTACATCTTCCCTGATCACCCGGCGGAGGTGATGAAGCAGCGGCAGGCTTTAGACAGTGTGAAGAAACGGCTGCCGGATGCTGGAGCGCGGTGCGGCGTTCTGTACCCGGCGCGCCTGCGTGTCACCATTGGCTCTACGGATAAAACATTCTCCTCCCCGCAGGATGCAGAGGTCTTTGCAAAAACTTTACAGAGTCACTGAACAGTTGGAAATTAAAAACAATGTGGTAGGCAGTGTTTCCCCTAGTTAACTTGCCATGGCGGGGTGCTCATCTCATCCATGATTTTTGTTGACGGGGGGACGGACACGTCTGAGTGCAGCTTGTAGGGGCAGGGGGCATTCAGCACGAGGGGAGAGGCAACGTGAGCGCTCCCTTTAGCTTTTTAGCTAGAGAGCCTGTATTTTGTGCTGCTAGCTTAGTGCTATGCCAGTGCTGGGTGGGTGGGTCAAGTTTGGTCTGGTAGGCGGGGTGCTCAGTTCTGTTGACGGGGTGGCGCACCCCGCTTGTATAATGGTAGGGGAAACACTGGGTAGGTGCTTTTTGCTTAGGGTTATTGGGGACTGGAATTAATTTTATAACAGCTGATGTTTGTATGATAATTTAAGTTTGTTAAATTTGAGTGGTTAAAGAGGAGATTACCCCAAAATTAACTTTTTTATCCGATAAACTCCCTAGAATGTGTGTAAAATGTTGTATAGCACTTTGTCTGTGTTAATTTTCATGTTTTTGTGCGTATTTGTTTAAATTGGCAATATTTGGTCCAAAAACGTGTTTACACTAATCCTATGGGTTGAACTGTGGTACTGCAGCCTAATTTTCTTATTGGTCAACGACTGTTCACTCTGATGTGTCTTGTACACTCTGTCGTCACATCTTCTGCTGGGTTAAGGGCGAAATATACCTGAGCGTACATGCAGTACGCCTATATGCAACGTACGTACGTCAAGACAAAAGTGTAGCCCCGCGTAGCCCCTCAGGGCATGTACGCGCAAAGCTTTTTTTTTACGACCGCGGACGCTTGCGCGGTGTCTGACCATAAACTTCCCCGGCGCCGGACTGTTTTGTATGTTACACAAATGAAATAAATTCCCCTTCTTTATCGCTGATCGGGCCTTTTCTTTTGTTTTTTTGCCTAAAGTCAAGTAACCGCTTCTTCCTCCGTTCACTCGATGACTGAAATGAATGAATTCAGGTCCTACCTGGGTGCGCGATGTTTTAAATATCCCTGGTGGACTGTGTGCTGCAGGAAAAGCGCTCCCTGTTATTATTTTTATTTCTGAGATAACTTTTTATAACATATATAGTAGAAACACCGCATCAGAACACCGCAGAGGTCTTCAGCGAGCTGCTCATGATGCATTCTCGAGGTTTCACTGAGCTGACTGAAAGCTGTCAATCATTTCAGTAGGCGTGTCAGCAAGTGACCAATCAGCGAGCTCAGTTGAGTCCCCTCCGCGCGCAGCTGCTCATATTACAACAAGGATCTGGAGCGAGAACGTGAGCGTTTGAAAGCTGATAAAAGCCGAGCTATAGCAGCGAAAACATGCGCACAAAATGCGCGCGTACAGTGGCGTACTTCATGTACGCTCAAGTGTATTCCAAGCCTTAGTATAAAAGGTTCAAGCAGAGCCACTCCCATGCAGAGATCGTTCTCTGCACTTTTCCTTTCTGTCCGCGCACACTCTCACACTCTCTCGCGGTGCGTTCTGTACCATACATGCACAAGCACGGCTGATCTATATCATTTTCAGATTAGCAACTTATTTATTTTATGAATACTTTTCACTTTATCAAAATCTATTAAAATTTTAAGCAAATTTTAACCAAATTTTCCAATTGCATTTCATCTTTAATGAATCCATAGAAAAGATTACTAGAATCTGCTCACCTGTTAGAATCTGCTCACCTGTTATAAAATTATGTTTTTTTTTTGTTTCCAGGGTAAAGTAAGACAAATATTTCCTTAATATTTCATCACTGTACTTTTTTCTTCAACTTACCTTTTATCAAAACATTTAAATTTTGATCGATTGTATTTTAAAGATGGTTAGTAATTTAAAAAAATGTACGTTATGTATCTGTATTTAGATAGATAAATGTAAAGTAATTAACATGGGCGGCCGGCCAATAGGGGGCGCTAGGGCGCCGCCCCACTTGAACTTCTGGACCATTTTACATTAAAGACTTTAAACATTTTTTAATAAAAATGAAATAATAAAATAAAAAATTTCAAAATATATGCATATATGTTTTTAGTTGTGTAGGATAAATAGTTTATGAGTAATGATGAGTTATATTGTTTGTTTCAAAAATGTTTTCTGATTGGTGACGTATTTCCTGTTTTGGGGGCGCTCAGATCTTATCCATAGACTGTCGTTATAAATTGCGCATGCGCAGTTATTCCACGATGTTGCAAAACAATGGGAAGATGCTGGGCGCATTTTTCAATGCCCTGGACATGTCCAAGGTGACCTCTACCTACCGATCGCATGTTTCCGGCCGTTTATTTATTTATTTATTTTGTCTGGAAAATTAGCTGCGCGGTCAGTGACTCAAGCAGACTTGCTCAGGTAAGTTTTAAATCATTGAAAGCCCTTTATCTAATGTCTATTTGCATTCCTGACTGATATGCCTCTCAACTTTTAGATGGCTCTGTTTGTGAAAAAAATCTTCAGCTGACTGTTTATTCTAAAAGTGGTAACTGGTGAGTTTGTTTTTGGAGCTAACATGCTAATGCTAGCCTTTATCTAATGTTTATATTATTATATTACCATTCCTGACTGATATGCCTCTCCACTTTTAGGTGGCTCTGTTCGTGATAAAAGCCTTCAGCTGACTGTTTATTCTAAAAGTGGCAACTGTTGAGTTTTTTTTTCTTTGTTTGTTTGTGGAGTTAGGTTGCCAGCGCAGGTTATTGTACAGTATTGGACTCTGATGGGTACATTTATTTTAATTTGCTTATAAAAAATGATCAAATATTAATATTTTATATACTAAATGTCACTTGTGGTGTTCTACTATTTCTTAACACTGTATTGATCTGGAGAATGAAAACAAAGCCTCTTGCAAGTAGAAATGCAGAAATGTTTTAATCTCACTTATTTTCCTTTCTATAATTTATATATAATTTATTTATTTA
>JBBPBX010001755.1:0-11867 GCA_038048925.1 Garcialebias charrua | reverse complement strand
ATATACTACAGTAACTATTTGAAGTTATTAGTAGCTTAGAGTTTATTTAGTTTTTTCTATCTTCTTTGCCTTAATGTTGATAAGGCAGAAATGCCCCACTAAACACTGTGAGCTTCACTACCTCCACATTACAGCTACCGGTACCTTTGTTAGTCCGAGGTTAGCTCACCCTGGGTTACATTTCCTCGTGAGCAGAGAGATCTTACCATTCATGTAAAATATTTGATAATGTTCTTATGGAAAAAATTTCCTGAATGTTGTTCATACTGTTAATGCTACATGTTTGTTTCTTGACTCTCCAACTGGGTAAGGTTTGATTTGATTTGATTTGATTTGATGTTTATTCATTCATTTTAAAAGAACAATACAAGACAGTTTCATCAGATACAAGAATACAAGTAGGATAAAATGAAAGGAGCAGAAAGAAGATGAAATCTTATTATATCTGCCCCTTATTTCACAGTTTGTTCAACCAATGTTAACCTTCAAGCTACATCACAAAATGAATAATTCTACTTAATTTATCTAGCTGTAATACACAAACTACATCACAAAATGAATAATTCTACTTAATTTTTCTAACTGTAATACACAAACTACATCATTCTAACTGTAATACACAAACTACATAAGAAAATGAATAATTCAACTTAATTTTTCTAACTGTAATACACAAACTACATCACAAAAATGAATAATTCTATTTAATTTTTCTAACTGTAATACACAAACTACATCACAAAATGAATAATTCTACTTAATTTTTCTAACTGTAATACACAAACTACATCACAAATGAATAACTCTACTTAATTTTTCTAACTGTAATACACAACACACTAAGCTACATCATCAGTCAACATAAGTGTAATACACAAACACACTAAGTTACATCATATATAGTTTTTGAGCAAGTCCTTTTTGACCTTTTTCTTAAATGTATACATTGATTTTGCATTTTTAACATCACTCTCCAGAGCATTCCACAATCGAACTCCCTGAATTGAGGTAGACCGTCCCTTTAAGCTGGTTCTGAATTGTGGTTTGATGAATATCTCTGTCCCTTTGAGATTGTAATAACTTTGTCTTTTTATAAAATTTCTTTGGATATTTAAAGGTAATGTGTTATTATGAGCCCTATACATAACTGATAAAATACTATATTCTACCAATTCCTGGAATTTCAATAAATTTAGCTGAAGAAACAAGGTGTTTGATGGGTGACTGAAATGTTTTCTGGTGATTACTCTTACAGCTCTCTTTTGTAAAATAAAAACAGGCTTTGTAATTGTTTTGCACGCTTTTCCCCAAACCTCAATACAATAGATTAAATGTGGAACAATGATTGTGTTATACAACATATGTACAGAGCTTTATCAATTAAAAAATCCCTGACTTTATACAGTACTGCAATTGTGGGTCTCATCAGCAATAACGATGAGACGGACTACAGGAACGAGGTGAGCCGCCTGGCCTTGTGGTGCGGACACAACAATCTCACTCTCAACGTGGAGAAGACAAAGGAGATTGTTGTGGACTTCAGGAAGAGGGATGCCCAACATGCCCCTCTGACCATCAACAGCACCGCAGTGGAGAGAGTAGACAGCACCAAGTTCCTGGGAGTGCACGTCTCAAAGGACCTGTCCTGGAGCAGGAACACTGCAGCACTGGCAAAGAAGGCTCACCAGCGTCTCTACTTTCTCCGCAAGCTGAAAAGGGCTGGAGCTTCAACCCCCATCATGAGCACCTTCTACAGAGGTGCCATAGAAAGTGTCCTGACCAGCTGCATCACTGTGTGGTTTGGTGCATGTACTGCATCCTGCCGCAAGAGCCTCCAGCGCATTGTGAGAGCAGCTGAGAAGATCGTGGGCACCTCCTTGCCCTCACTGCAGGACTTACACAGCAAACGCCTCACTCGGAAAGCCCACTGCATGGCAGGTGATCCCACACACCCACTACACAGCTGCTTCAGACTGCTGCCATCAGGGAGGAGACTGAGGAGTCTCCAGGCTCGAACCAGCAGACTGAGAGACAGCTCTGTTCATCAGGCAGTCAGGATGCTAAACACTCTGCCTGCTCTGCCCCCCCTCCCATTTGAACTGCCTTAACACTAAAACTTTCTCACACATTACCACACAACACAAAGATTTTAACACTGGACTCTGTGTCATCAAACGGGTTATTCACTAAACTCTCGGTCATGTGCTCATACAGTTTGCACTACTTCTCATACTTGCACTAATGTTTGTATTACATCACTGCCTATAGTCATATAATACTGTTTACATTCTCTGTTTACATTTATTTATACTGTTTACTTTTATTACTACTGCTTACATTTAATTACTACTGTTTACATTTACAGTACACTACTCTAATATCTACACCACTGCTGATACATATACAGTGTGCTCTGAACGGTCTTATTTAGGGATGCCTAATGTGCCTTACTGCATATGCCACTTTTTGCCTCTATAACAACATCAACTACTACCTCATACATATACTGTGTACATTAACTCATACGCTGCTTTGCCACTTTGCAAATGTCAATGCTAGAAACCTTTAGTTTATTTTAGTTATACTTTTTATACTCTTTTTTATACTAGTATGCAAAAACTCAGGACAGTATTATGTTCATTAAATGTTTAATGTTTTAGTTTTAGTTTTAGAGTTGGTGTAAATTTTCATACTCTTATACCACTATGCAAAAACTCAGGACAGTGTTAGTTTTACTATTTTATGCTTATGTCTATTATTATATGTTTCAGTGTTTCAATGTTTAGATGTTTACTGTTGCACCGAGGGACTGAGAGAAACGCAATTTCGGTCCTGTGTATGTCCTGTACAGTACATATTGCAGATCTGACAATAAAGTTGACTTTGACTTTGACTTTGACTTTGAATTGATCTAGCTATTTTTGTTTTAATGGAATTTACATGATGTTTCCATGTCAGTTTGTCATCAATGATGACACCCAGAAACTTCACTTCACTCACTTTACAGATCACAACATCTTCAATTTCAAATGGATCGTCAACAATTCTCTTTTTGTTACTGAATATCATGTAATTAGTTTTATCTAAATTCAAAGATAATTTGTTTAATTTAAACCAAGTTTGTATTTTTATAAATTCTGTTTTCATCATATCCAAAATCTGTTTTATGTCTTTACCCGAACAGAAAAATGTGGTGTCATCGGCAAAAAGAACACATTTAAGAAGTCCTGACACATTTACCAAGTCATTCACATATAAAATAAATAACTTTGGTCCAAGCACAGAGCCCTGAGGAACTCCACAAGTGATATCACGGAGGTCAGATCTAACATCATTTATTTGCACAAACTGTTTCCTATCTTTCAAATAGCTAGATACCCACTGTAATGCTGGTCCTCTAATACCATATTTATTTAGTTTTTCAAGGAGAATGGTGTGGTCAATGGTATCAAATGCTTTTTTTAGATCAACAAAAACACTAACACAGTACTGTTTATGATCGACAGCATTAGTTATTTGTTCCATTAAATCCATGAGAGCCATTGATGTAGAGTTTTTTCCTCTAAACCCATACTGACTGCTACTTAAAATATTTTGTTTATCAATAAATTGATCCAATCTGGTCACAAATAGTTTTTCTAGAATTTTTGAGAACTGTGGTAACAAGGATATTGGCCTATAATTATTGAATACACATTTATCACCATTTTTAAAAAGAGGAATTACCTTTGCTACTTTCATGTTATCTGGAAATATTCCTGTTGAAAAAGATAAATTGCATATATATGTAAACGGTTCAATAACATAACTCATTATTTCTTTTACGAACATCATATCCATGTCCACCCAGTCTTTTGATCTCTTGTCCGAGAGATTTTTTACCATTTTCATAATTTCCTCTTTGTTAGTTCCATTAAGAAAAATACTGTTTGTGCAGCTTTTAATTGAATGACACACATTATTATCTACTTTTGGTATTTTAGCTGCAAGGCTTGATCCAATATTTACAAAATATTGATTAAATTCATTTACGATATCATTCTCATCATGTATTTCTTTGTCATCTTTCACAAAATATTTTGCAATGTTTTCGCTTTATGACTTTTTAGAACATCATTTATAACTCGCCATGTTGTTTTAGTGTCACCATTACTCTTGTTTAATAAATCCATCCATCCATTTTCTTCCGCTTATCCGGGATCGGGTCGCGGGGGTAGCAGCCTAAGTAGGGAGGCCCAGACTTCCCTCTCCCCAGCCACTTGGAGCAGCTCCTCTGGGGGAATCCCAAGGCGTTCCCAGGCCAGCCGAGAAACATAGTCCCTCCAGCGTGTCCTGGGTCTTCCTCTGGGTCTCCTCCCGGTGGGACATGCCCGGAACACCTCACCAGGGAGGCGTCCAGGAGGCATCCTAACCAGATGCCCGAGCCACCTCAACTGGCTCCTCTCGATGTGGAGAAGCAGCGGCTCTACTCCGAGTCCCTCCCGGATGACTGAGCTTCTCACCCTATCTCTAAGGGAGAGTCCAGACACCCTGCGGAGAAAACTCATTTCAGCCGCTTGTATCCGAGATCTCGTTCTTTCGGTCATAACCCAGAGCTCATGACCATAGATGAGGGTAGGAACGTAGATCGATCGGTAAATTGAGAGCTTTGCCTTTTGACTCAGCTCTCTCTTCACCACGACAGACCGGTACAGCGCCCGCTTCACTGCGGACGCTGCACCTATCCGCCTATCGATCTCACGCTCCAGTTTTCCCTCATTCGTGAACAAGACCCCGAGATACTTAAACTCCTCCACTTGGGGCAGGACCTCCTCCCCGACCTGGAGAAGGCATGCTACCCTTTTCCGGCTCAAGACCATGGCCTCGGATTTGGAGGAACTGATCCTCATCCCGGCCGCATCACATTCAGCTGCAAACCGCTCCAGCGAAAGCTGTAGATCACGAACTGATGAAGCCAATAGGACCACATCATCTGCAAAAAACAGAGAAGAGATTCTAAGGCCACCAAAACGGATCCTCTCAACACCTTGGCTGCGCCTAGAAATTCTGTCCATAAAAGTTATGAACAGAATCGGTGACAAAGGGCAACCTTGGCGGAGTCCAACTCTCACAGGAAACGAGCCTGACTTACTGCCAGCGATGCGGACCAAGCTCTGACACCGGTCGTACAGGGACCTAACAGCCCATATCAAAGGGCCTGGTACCCCATACTCCCGGAGTACCCCCCACAGAACCCCCCGAGGGACGCGGTCGAATGCCTTTTCCAAGTCCACAAAGCACATGTAAACTGGTTGGGCAAACTCCCACGCACCCTCCAGGACCCTGCTGAGGGTGTAGAGCTGGTCTAGTGTTCCACGACCAGGACGAAAACCACACTGCTCCTCCTGAATCCGAGGTTCGACTATCCGACGGACCCTCCTCTCCAGAACCCCTGAATAGACCTTACCAGGGAGGCTTAAGAGTGTGATCCCCCTATAGTTGGAACACACCCTACGGTCCCCCTTTTTGAATAGGGGAACCACCACCCCAGTCTGCCAATCCAAGGGAACTGCCCCCGATGTCCACGCGATATTGCAGAGTCGCGTAAGCCAACACAACCCCACAACATCCAGAGCCCTAAGGAACTCAGGACGAATCTCATCCACCCCCGGAGCCCTGCCACCGCGGAGCTTTTTAACCACCTCGGCGACCTCAGCACCAGAGATTGGAGAGCCCGACCCAAAGTCCCCAGGCTCCGCTTCCTCAGTGGAAGACGTGCCAGTAGGATTGAGGAGGTCTTCGAAGTATTCCGCCCACCGACTCACAACATCCCGAGTTGAGGTCAACAGCACGCCATCCCCACCATAAATGGTGTTGGTCGCGTACCGCTTTCCCCCCCTGAGACGCCGGATGGTGGACCAGAATCGCCTCGAAGCCGTACGGAAGTCATTCTCCATGGCCTCTCCGAACTCCTCCCACGCCCAAGTTTTTGCCTCAGCAAGATGTTTAATAAATCACTATAGTATTCTTTCTTGCATTTTCTTATAATCATTACCAATTTATTTTTGTATTTTTTATATTTCTCTTCAGCTTGTTGTGTTCTCTTTTTTAAGAAACATGAATACAAGTAAAAAAAAATTACAAGCATTTCTCAACCCTTTAGTCATCCAAGGTTGGTCGACAATATTTCTTTTTCTACGATTTCTTTGCACACAATTCTTTTCATACAGAGCTTCTAAAATATTCATAAATTCATCATATGATCTGTTAACATCATCAATATACACGTCCTTCCAGTTTTGCTTCTGTAAATCATCTTTTAATTGATCCATAGCTTTTTTTGATGTGTTTATTATTTTTTTCTTAATTGTAACTTCTTTTGTAATGTTTTGATCATTTCTGTAGATAGTGAAAACTGGTAAATGATCACTTAAATCAGTTGTTAAGATACCACCTGTCACATCCCCATTTGTTATATTTGTGAAAATGTTGTCAATTATCGTAGCACTATGAGTTGTAATTCTTGTTGGTTTTGATATTAACGGATAAAGATTTAAACTATACATTGAATTTAGAAATGTGCTGATGTTATTTGAATCTGTTTTATTTCCCAGGTCAATATTAAAGTCTCCACACAAGAAAACTTTTTTATTTAAACTCTTTTCCAATAGTTGTATGATTTTATCGGTGAATATTTCTATATTTGATCCTGGTGATCGATATACACAACTTATGGATATGTTTTTAGCATTTTCGTTTAATATTTCTATTGTTATTATTTCCATAAGATTGTCAACAATTATTGACATTTCATTAATTATTCTACACTTTATTTCATTTTTGACAAATAGAGCTACTCCACCACCTTTTTTATTGTTTCTGTTTAAATGATATAATTCATATCCTTCGATGTGAACATTATTTTTGTTTTCATCATTAAGCCATGTCTCTGACAGTGCTATTAATGTAAAAGTTCTGTTTAACTGTTTTAAATAATCTGTTATTTTGGATATATTTGCATTTATACTTCTACTATTGATGTGAATAATAGAGAGATCTCCATTTGTTATATTGATGTCATTAAACTGTTCTTCATTATAGTATTCACAGTCTTTTATAGCAGGATAAAAGTTTGCATCAACCACATCTTCATCATTGTATATTTTAAACTCTGAGTCTTCGTTTGTTGTTGTCATGTTTTAATGTATTTGTTTGTTTGTTCATCTTTGTCAATTTTTGTGTATGAACATGTGATAGTGATTGGTGATTTGTCATTTTTGAGCTCATCAAAATGTGTCTAAGTCTTTCAGATCTTTTATTATTTTAGCTTGAGAATTTTCATGTACTTTGATCCATATGTTTCCGTTTCTTGTCCAAGTTTTTTTTTTTTTTTCCTTTTTCAACAACCTTGCTTTATGTGCAATGTTTGCGTTTTTTTTAGTTAGGTGTTCATTCATGTAGACATTAGTGTTTATGAGTTTCTTTGACTGCATCATTACCCTGTTTCTTTGTTTCCTTCCAATGAATCTGACGACTACTGATGGTTTAAGTTTGTCAGCTCTATTGGGCAGTGTGTAACAGGTGGAAATGTCTTCATGTTTAATGTTAATGTCTTTGCTATTTAAGAAAGTGACTACCTGATCCTCCAGAGACTGCAGTTGTTCTTGTGGTCCTTCTTCAGTCATGGTATCACCTGTAACTACATCTGCCAATGTCCAGCGTTTAACCTCGAGTCCAGAAATTACCAGATTCTCGCCTCTTATGTATTGTTCTGGCTAGCTCGCCAAATTTATGTAACATTTATGGGCTATGCAACTAACTGCGGCTACAAGAGCAGCATCAGAAGATGGTTCTTTTAAGGAGCCTGAGGTGTGAATGAAGACAGGATGCTGAATAATTACTTCCTTTTCTCCTTGCAGTAATGGACATATGAGAAGAGCCTCCAACACAGCAGTCTGTTGAGCAGGAACAACCTGTGGGATGGATGACTGCACTTTTAAAATGCCATGATAGTCATCAGTTGTCAGCTTATGCCTTATTTCTAAAATTTTATGCACTGCTCTATATCCAAAAGGCACAGGATGGAACTCAGACTGTGAATGACAGCATTGATTATACACAACATCCAGAGTGTTGGTGCCAATCAGGACAGCAGGTTGTGATGATCGCAGGTCTGGAACAACCAAGGCCAAGGTGTTGATGTCCAGCTCTTCTCCTGTAAACTCAGAGGGAAAGGTCAAACAGAGTTCCACATATCCAATATAAGGCACCATCTGACCATTTGCACCTTCTATCTCCAAGAGATCATTTAATGGTTTTATTTTATGATCTGATAGATGGGTATTATAGAAGGAATGTGTAATTGTGGTGACTTGAGAACCTGTATCAAAGAGGCAATGAAAATGTATTCCTTTAATCTTCACCTCACCAGTACTTCTTGTGCCCACTAATCCTTTAGGTCACTGGTTCTTAACCTGGGTTCGACCGAACCCCAGGGGTTCGATGAGCCGGTCTCAGGGGTTCGGCGGAGCCTCTGCCCCGGATGTAAAGACACGCTTGTGTAAACACCAGTGTGACCGGTGTTGCCAGATAGAGTCCCACCCGCCCAAAGCACTCTCTACCCGCAAAAGTCAGAAGGAAAATCGCGGTGAATCGCCCAATCTGGCAACACCGGTGTGACCGGTATAGCCCAATCTGGCAACACCGGTGTGACCGGTGTGACCGGTGTTGCCAGATAGAGTCCCGCCCGCCCAAAGCACTCTCTAGCCGCAAAAGTCAGAAGGAAAATCGCGGTGAATCGCCCAATCTGGCAACACTGGTGACGGCTGCAGATTCAGTGCTGATGCGGAAATTTAAATGGCTGTCGTGTTGTACGTCGTGTTTTTTGACAATATTTTACAAACTACGTTAAATATGTCGAGCAAAAAAAGAAAGTGGTTGGACGAATATGTCCAACATGGATTCACGTGTGTCACGGAACGGGATGGAAGTCAGCGTCCTATCTGCATGATAATGCGAAGTTAAGCAACTCTAGTGTAGTCTTGCACCGGCAAAACTAAAGGAACACTTCATGAAGATGCATAGAGACGGGGAACACAAGAACACAACGCTTGCTGAATTCAAGGTAAAAACGAGCCAGATGCTAATTTTAGCTTTTTAAGCAAATTCCACATTTAATGCTCTTATTTAAAAAAATGTCAGCCTAATTCAGCAAAAATGTGCTCTCTCAACTTCATTCTGGTGATGCTTCTTTCTGCAATTTTAGCTACTTTTCAGCTGAATCTTTTTTTCTAATTTTAGATTTTCTTCAGATAATTTCCACATTTTTGTGCTCATTTCTGCTTCTTTCAGCCTAATTGGGCAAATATATTCTTTTTGCTTTCTTCTGCTAATTTAACTTTATTCTACCTTTTCAGCAACATTTTTTTAGTAAATTTTTTCTGGTTTAAGGTAAATTAAATTTTTTGTGGTAATTTCTGACACTTTCAGTGCGCTCCTGCACCATTCTAATGTTCAATGCTGAATCGTGTTTTTGCCATGCGTGTGGAATCAGGCCTGTATTTGCAAGAGCAGCAACATTGTCATGCAGATTGCTTCAAAAATCCTGATTTCATTGTGATTTTAGCTTACATGGCTGATATATATGCATAAAATCATATTTTATAATATAAAATATGATTTTTTTTCCCGAACCCCTCTTTTTTAATATATAAAATTTATATATTAAAAAGAGGGGTTCGGTGAGTGGGCATATGAAACTGGAGGGTTCGGTAGCTCAAAAAAGGTTAAGAACCACTGCTTTAGGTAATGGAAGATATGAAGGTGAGTCTTTGGTGTGGGGACATTCACTAGTTGCAGCTCCCACTTGTCCCTCAGTAAGAACTGCTTCTAGTTTTGATGGTTTAATTTTCTCCCAGGACTTCTGTTTGTTTTTCAGCTGGCGGCGTTTATCTTCAACCAGGCTGGAATTTGGTGTACTGGAACAGTTGGGAGCAATGTGACCATCCTGTCCACACTTAAAACAGAACCAGGGCTTTGGCCTACTACTGGTTTGGCCAGATTTTGGTTTCTGATTTTTCTGCTGATTTCCTGGTTGAGCAGATTTGGAGTCCTTGGACAGCAAAGCTGACATTTGACTCTGAAGCTTAAGCATTTGCTTCCTCAAATCCTCAATAGCACCAGAGTCTGACAGATGGCCACATGAGCATGCACTGGTGGTATGAGCTTGCACATTAACACGATGCTTGACTGGTGGAATATGTTTTTTCATTAACATCTCTTTTGCCGACTGTCTGTCTTCCTCTGTTCTAAGTGTTAATAAAAACTCTGAAAAAGGAGGTGGTTGGTCATTTTTCTTTTCTAGTTGCAGTTTGTTAATCATGCTGTTATCCCAACAACCTCTACAGAATTGCTTTAACAAATATTTGTCCATTTCAGTTGCTGGAATCCCACCACGCTTCACCACTGTACTGAGAGCCAACTGGAGTCTCTGCAGATAAGAAGATGGTCGTTCCCCATGATCCTGAAGCGTGTTTAAAAATTTTGCAAACAACTCTTCTCCATCCTCAACAGTAGCATATGCAGAATCCAACACTTGCAAAAACGCTGCAGGCAGGGCATTGGGTCCCAATCCCCTCACTAGGTCAGAAGCTGGAGGGAGTAAACTTTCCAATATACGCCTTGTAACATGCAAAGGGGCAAGACTTGGATCTGCATTTAAAAGTTCTATTTGAGACTTCCAAGATTCATAATCTGCCTCATGCTGAGGTTTTGGAAGCCTCCCTGAGAAGGTACGTAGTCTAAATGAAGGCAGAGGTTGAAGATTCACATCATCTCTGTGCACAAGGTGTTCAACTACAACCCTTTGGACCCCAGGAGGGTTTAGATCATTCTCCGAGAGGGAAATTCTTGGTCTCACATGTGGAGCTGGATTTGGTTGAGTTTGTGATCCTTGCTGGTTGGTGGTGGAGTGAACCGAGGGGTTTGAGGGAAGAGTAACCGGCTGAGTCTGACTGGATTCTCTGTTGGTCATCAGTATTTCAACTGTGTCCTCCTCCTCATTATCATCATCGTCAGGCTCCCCTCCGGTAGCTGCTATTCCTAAATGAGCACTTATTTGTTCAAAAACTCCTCTCAAAACATCATCAAATGATTGTCCACTCTGCTGGGAAATGCGTTTCAGTTCATAAAGGTAATCAGGGAATGGGGTCTTGTTCCCTGTGATTGTGGCATGGCACTCTCTTGAAAGTAATTTAATAACAAATATAACACCTTCTGCAATCTTAGATTGGTAAACATATGGTAAAAGCGATTTTAGCTTTTCCAAATCTGCAGAATTAATGAATTCAACGGCCAGGTTTTTATAAAATGGACTCTCACTTGCAGTAACAGTAAAAACCTTAACTTCACCATAGCTGCGCAAATAATATATGATCTCATCATCTGCTTGAGTGTTCGTTACACCACTAATGATGACAGAATTAGCAACATTGATACCAATTTGGTCAAAGAAATCCATATTTCAATGCAAACAAAATGTATTCAAAAAACATTCACAACTTCAGGCTCCTGGCTAGCTCGCCAAATTTATGTAACATTTATGGGCTATGCAACTAACTGCGGCTACAAGAGCAGCATCAGAAGATGGTTCTTTTAAGGAGCCTGAGGTGTGAATGAGGACAGGAGACAATGGTTTTAGTTTAGGTGAATATATTAGTGATTTAAAAGAGAAAATAAACAGACAATTACAAATACACAATGAGACACAAATGTCCTCTGAATTAATCAAATTCCAAGATCATAAAGTTCTGGTCCTTTTCCTAGCTCGCCATCCTTAGATCCAAAGAGGATCTGATCCATCAAGGAAGAGAAAACAATGGAGAAAAAAA
>JBBPBX010001754.1:69327-98199 GCA_038048925.1 Garcialebias charrua | reverse complement strand
TTGAAACAGTAAAAACTGTAGCTTACATGCATTTGTAAAGTAAATAAAGTGCACCAAGTGCCCTGCTCTGAATAGTTTGAAACCTTTTTAACCTTGACACTTAACATCTGAAGGAATCACTAGTGCTTGGTAAGTAAACAGTAATATGACTTCTCCAAAACAGTCTATAATTCAAGTAATGAAGAACATTTAACTTCAAATGCACCCATCTTAGCAGAGCAGCTTAAGGCCTGTAGATAGACCCTGACTAATAAGTGAACTCTAAACAGAAAGTCTACTCTGCAGACCAAGTGAGCTACATTCTCCTCAGATTTTTGTTTAGAAATAGAATCTGATCGACGTGCTCTGGGAGAAGTGCACTTCTCTGCACAGTGATGATATCTCCAGGGGTGGAGAAGACTCTCTCTGAAGAGGAGCCAAGATGGTGTAGTGGCAGGGCTTCCGACTTGGGACCCGAAGGACGCGGGTTCGCGCCCCGGCCACTACACACCTTGGGGGTGTCTATGAGTGCACACCTAATTCTCCAGCTCCCCGGGTGCTTTCTGGCTGCTCACTGCACCACCTGGTGGTGGTTGGGTTAAATGCAGAGACGAATTTCGTCTTTGTATGGGAAACATACACAGATGACAGAAAAAAACATTATTATTATTATTATTATACACTGGTGCCAGGGATGCAGAGGTATCTAAAAAAAGCTAAGTCTGGTCCTCTGGACACTCAAAAGGCAAAAAAAAAGTACGATACTTGCAGATGAATATTGATTTTGTATAGGAAAGAAAAAATCGATATTTATCGCGATATCGATATTTTTACACAGCCCTACGGCGTACAGCGATGTACTGCCGTACGCAGAGCTATACCGGGGCCTTAATCCCATGCAAATTTTAACTCTAAAGCCCTATTCATACGGGATTAGTTTTACCTAGGGACCACATGTAATAAACAAATTACTCCCCAACGTCAGCTTTTTATACACAATATAACATTGTGTCAACAATAACACATAATAATTAATAGAATCTGTGGTGAAGAAAGTATCAGCATCTACAAAAGCCAAAGCGAGCAGCACATTTTAAAAATAGCCATTTTCTATATTTTTCCAAATGGTTTTGCTTTAAAAAATATATATACGTATACCATACCATATCATACCATTTTATTTATAGAGCACTTAAAACAGCGACAAGGCCAACCAAAGTGCTGTACAAACAAACAAACAAACAGGCAACACAAAGGCAACATACAAAATGAAGTACAAAAAAACCTAGAATATAGACACAAATCGTTGCAGACAACACATACGACGACCAAACACAGATCATCTGGTGTTGAAAGCAACGGAATAGTAGTGAGTCTTTAAACGGGATTTGAAAACCGAGAGGGACGGGGCCTGTCTGACGAGCAGAGGTAACTCGCTCCAGAGTCTTGGACCTGCTACAGAGAAGACCCTGTCACCTCTGCGCTTAAGACAGGGGCAGAGATTATAAGATTATTCTTCATCTGCTGCCTTACATTTTATTTTGAATGTATGTTTTTATATTTTTTTTAGTTGTTGACTTGATTTTAATGAAATGAATAAATTTCAATTAAAAAATAAAAAATAATAAAAAAAGACGAGATCCTGGAACTGTTAGAAGTAACTGGTCCAGGTATCAGGTTCTGCACATTTCTGTCCAGATCACAGTGATGTCTATTCACATTTGATTAGTATTATCACAGGACCTCGGAGTTCGGCAAAATATAGTAAGTAATTTGTGGGGGAAATGTTACTTTACAAATTACTGACATGGCTGATTCACATGGGAGTAACAACACAGACAATCTCTGTAATTATTAAAAAATAGCATGTGGTCGCTAGGTAAAACTAATCCAGTGCATATTTTAACACTTTATCTGTAAAATTCTCAGAGTTGTAGTCCTTGTTGGGTTAGCTTATGTTGATTAGCGGTGGCAGCAATCCTGAATTGAATTGAATCCTAAAATTAATCATTTGTATTTGTACAATCAATTTCTCAGAGTTTCAATAAAAAATGTCCAGTGGTTACAAAATCTTAAACTTTTAGAAGTGGGTGATAATTATGTATAACTTTTTTTCAAATCAAAAATAAAGAGGTCTAAAAGTAAGCAAAAGCTTTAACTAAAATGTCAATATTTTTAGTTTAGTAATACAAAGCTAGAAAAGAGGGCTTTTTAGAAAGAATTGTCAAACATATGTTATGTTATGTCATCCATTAGTGGATGTTTGTGTAACTCTGAGGTACACAGTGGATTAGCAGTGTGCTTTATATTTTTAGGACATCAATGGAGTTCATACTGGAAAAAAAAAACATGAAACTTTGCTGTGCAAGTTCAATTAGTTCATGTGTTTTAGGTTTTTCATAAGATTTTTTTGACAGATCTTTTACTGTGAAATAGTTTTTTTTTCTCTCTTTCACAACAAAGACAAATTATGTTCTGTATAAATCACTATACAACCACAGTTCAAGGGCTGGATCAGTTTTTATGATCATAAGACATGCCAGGTGTCCAGTCTGCTGTGTTGTTTTAAAGTAAAAAATAAAAATGCTCCAGCTGTGTGCTTAGTTGTTAGTCCTCCATTTGAAAATAGCCTCCATCTTGACTCAGAATGACTGATCCCCAGCTCATCTTTGTCATTCTCACCATGGTTTATCCATCTACTTGAGGCAATACTTTTTGAGCGAGCTGAGCCAAGGTTATTGTTCCTCATACCCTGCCTGAGGACCCTATATCAGCGCATATGAGTCGGAAAAAGAGATGAATCACAAAACAGAGCGGTGACAGATATAAAGATCTGGCTTAAACCTGATATGCAACCTCCTCAATCAAAAAGCATCTTTTCAGACAACTTTTCAAAAACAATAAACATCACATGAAACATTTAGAGACAGAGGCACGGCTGGTAAGATACATATCAGAGATTGTTAATGTTACTCCGCTCTGGTTTATCACAGCAGAATATGAACTCTGCTAAAATTTATGGAGCACTTTATGAATTGCTTTCATCCTTACGTGTCAGGAGGGCCAGACCATCTAAACTAGGCCAAATAGGGGTTGTCTCCATGGTAACAGCAGCATAGGACACTGTTGCATCAGTGCAATGTCATGTACTCAATGTATTTTGTTATTTTTAAGTGTTAAAAAGTGGTTAAACTCATGTTAACATTTATAAAAAAAATAAGGACGTTTTCCGTTCTGTTATTCTTTTTTTAACATAGATATAAAATGTGAACAATAGTTGTTGATACTTTACAAAAACAAAAGCTGAAAAAGCAGCAAGCACAGCAGACTCAAAATATCTCTGAATTCCTGTGTCAGCACAGTGAAAGTATCCTGATGAAATATCACCTCCTAAGCTGTAAGCATTTTTTGTTCAACCCCAGCACGATCAGATGACATTAGACAAACTAATATAGAACGTCCTTGTCTGTTACGGAGCATGTTCTTGGAAAATAATCATAGAAAACAATCTATGGAATAAGAATTCCACTATTTTTGTTGAAAAAGAAAGGGTCACGAAGTAGATATAGACTGTTTATATGACTCTCTCCCAGTTTTTTTTTTTTTTTAAACAATGAAAAGGTTACTGAAAAAGAAAGAAAAATAACATCAAAGTTTATGCTCAATAATCCAGGTAAAAGTTCAACAAAGTTCAGTCGGGTCATCTGGACGTTTTCTTTTTTTGTTGTTGAGATGTTTCAATCTTTACCCAAAGGACTTCATCAATCCGAGGAGCCACAAACAAACTCATCTTATCACCAGCAAACTGTGGATACTTTGAGCCCTATATACAGTACTGCAAAACAGTTTGGCTTAAAACTTTCTATTTAACTGTTGACATTAACCTCTTCTGTCTGTTAATAAAATATGTCATGAACCATTGGATGGGTTTAATGAAACTCTCAGAAAGTTAACAGTGAATACCACTGCTCAAAACCACTGTTTCGAAACACTTTGACTATGGCTGTCTCAGAGGAGTCGACGGTGGAGAGGGCGGGGCCTCAGAAACCATCTTATTACAGTACCAGCAAACTGGTTGGTCCACTACGGGATTGTGCTGCTTGTGGGACTCAGTTTGTTTGTGGCTCCTCAGATTAATGAAATATTTTAAATGAAGGATGAAACGTCAAAAAAAAAAAAAAAAAAAAAAAAAAAAAAAACGTCCAGAGGACATGACTGAACTTTGTTGTAAAGAAAAAAAACTTGATAGTACTAAAACAAGTTACTAATCCCAAAACTAAACCTATGCACGATAGGTTTTTTGTTGTTCCACAGCTGTGTGCAAACTTGTTTTCTAAAAAATAATAATAATAATAATAATAATAATAATTTGAAGTGTAATGTCAGTCAATTAACAACAGTTCATCTTTTAATGCAACTTTGTGCATGTTTGGTATCAGTTTTTGTTTTTATTGTTTCCTATGATACATTTAAGAAATGGTATCAAAACATACTGATATTCTGAACAAATAGCTCATATGTACATCTGAGACTGACATCTGCTCTGATAATACAAGGATGCAAATAATTTTGACTTGGAGTGAACTCTTCATGTTCAGACATAAAATGAAGCCTCGTGCATTAGCATCATAAAAGAGACTGCTACCCCTGTGGCTTTAATGTAACCTCTCCAGCTTGGACTCAATGATCAAAGCTGGACCAGACATGGAAAAAGGCTCAACTCCATGGGTAAAGTTGTCTATTGACGCCAGCACTTCTCCTTTTGCCTTTGAGGGCCAGACTGCCTTTTTTAATTATTTTTTATACTCAGCCTGCTGCCTCACTCTACTTACTACAAACAGATGTCCTAGAAGAAAATCTGAAAGTGTCAGGGAATGAGATGTGTTTGGAAATGACAAAAGTCACATTTGCCCTAGATTTCAAGATATTTTCTGGATGGAATGATTAATTCTGAAAAGTTAAGAAAACAGAGAAGAAAAAGGCCAGACTAAAATATTATCTGTAGTGAGAGCTCCTTTATGGCATTATATGCTTATCCTCATTGTGAAGACAAAACCCATTGTTAAACAGTCATGATTAAGTGTTAGTTCTTAAAAAAAAGAAGCATTTTTTTATGTTTAAAACTATCAGTGCTGCTCAACAGTATTAATTTATTTCAGGTTGTTCTTGGTTCTTCTGCCAATTATATTTAGTTTGAGATTCATAACAAATAATGTTTGTTTCAACCAAAGAAATAATGTTTATTGATCAGTAAAAAAAAAATTGATTTTTTTTTTTAAGTAATGTTAAGTAATGGGGAGACCGGTCCTTTTCTGTTGCCGGCCCAAAAGCCTGGAACAGTCTCCCCCTTGAGCTGTGTGCCACCTCTGATCTGACTCTGTTCAAAACCAGACTGAAGACCCACTTGTTCAAAAAAGCTTTCAGTGTGTAACTTTTATTACTTTGGTATTTTAGTATGTAGCATTTTTATTTCCATTGCCTCCTTTTATTGCTGTTGTTTTTTATTCTATTTTCACTGATTTATTGTACCGGTTTTTATATTTTCTGTCCTGTTAAGCACCTTGGTCAATGCAAGGCATTGTAGGAAGGTGCTATACAAATAACGTTTATTATTATTAACTTTATTAATAATAATAATAATCTGGCTTAAACCTTATAAAGTTATAAATATGGGAAGGGGAAAACATATATTAAGTAGAAATATTTATTTGTGCTTGTAGCTCGGGAGCACAGCACTTACTGTATTCTTGGAAGTGTGAAAATGTGACGTCGTCCTCAGAAATAATAGATCTTAGGAGGCGTTTTGTTACCAAGCAACAAACTGAGTTTGACGCAGGGACTTGTGGCAAATTTACACATCAACTAAACAGAAATTGTAAAAAGAAGTATTAGCAATCACTGAGCCTAGTGCAGAGCAAAACAACAAACCGCTTCAGTTCATCAGAGTTGTGAAAGCAGCCGCGGTGCCTTGATTCTTACACTGAGAATTATAACTCCATGTCCAGTTTAGAGTTTTGATCCAGCATAGCATTAACCAGGAATCTGGAAGGGTTGGCTCACGTTTCTGTTTCTTCTTCTTTTAAGCAAGTTTGTTTTAGTGTTGATGGCCCTAACCCCTTAGTTTTAGATTAATTATTGTGTGTTGGGGTAATACTTTGTAGCTTGGTCAAAGCATTTATAGATTATATGAAGTTTTGGAATTTGTTTACCGTACTTTCCGCCATACACGTTGCACTGCTGTATAAGTCACATCTGTCCAAATATGTCTAAGTGGAAAAAACCTAAATAAGTCACTTTGCTGTATAGATTACATCTATTATGTATCATCGCTGACAACCTGGAAATGTGGATCGGTGTTGTGCCAAAAATCGATCGGGTGCCAAATGGCAGCCGCGGGAGGGTGCACAAAAGGACTTTAACAAGACTTTAACAAGACTCTAACAAGTTTGACACTTAAAAACAATTATTTTTTTGCTCGAAATTATAGCAAAGGTGTGTCTCATTTGAACTTTTACATAATAAATGCACTTTAATGGTCAAATCAGCTGAATTTCACCTGGGCGGCGCAGCGAAATGCAGCTGATTTGATGTTTGCTCCAGGAGTTCCGGAGCAAGACTAAGGTGGCTTGGTATGGCAAGCCAAGTGTCTCATTAAAAGCCACTTTTACATATTAATGAGACATGTGGCTTGCCATATTACTCGAGGGCCCTCTAGCAGCTGAAAGTGGTAGTGTTCAATATTTTCCATGTCAGAATAAATGAAATCGTTAGATCTCAGCCAAAAACTGGGTTATAAATATGGGAAGGGGAAAACATATATTAGTCACTTCGCTGTATAAGTCGCAGGACTTGAAAATTTATGAAAAAATATGTGACTTATACAGTGAAAAATACAGTAATTGTGCTATGAAATATCGAATAGCTTAGCTGAGGTGGAACGTTAGATTCTCTTTTTATTAGGTGTGATTTTTTTTTTCACATCAACATGACAACTGCTGTACCAAGTTTTCCTTGTCTATTTAAGAGTGAAATCTTGTTTGATGCAAAGAAAACCTAAAGTCCAGTTGATCCTGAATTGAACGCCTTTTTGATTTATCATGTCCTGGATGACTGAGAATCTTCACCCGCATCTTGAAAAAAAATCTACAAAAAGTTTGTTTTTTCTTGATTTATTATTCTCAGTACGACTCAAAAGATAATACGACACTGTCTACACAGAAAATTATTTTTTTGTTTGTCCCCCCCAAAAAATGGCGTTTTATAATCGATTTCTTTGTAACAAAACCCAGTTGCCTCAGAATTAAGAGGCACAACCACTATAAAGACCTTTTAACAAAACATGTAAGCAATTAAGAAATCACACTTCTGCAATGAATCGATATTCTTCAAAAAAAATGTCATGAATGAGTTTGAGTGCAACATAAAAACCTGAAAAAAATGTAAAAAAATTGCAAATCCATATCTGAGTCTGGCAGGCTGCAAACACCATTAATCCATCAGGTTTTTTGGGGGGGCTGCAGCGTGTAATAACTTGTTGTCATGAGCTGAACAGGCATCATCTGTGTGGCTGACTTCACCCCCTCAGTTTGTTTAAATATTATCCTGCCAGGTTAAGTTGGCTAAATACACAATTACTGTAAATTACGTTAGCCTCTGTGCTCCTCATTATGGGGCTGAAGCACAGAATCCAGCACGGTCCACAGTAACAATGAAAATAAAGTAAATTGCTCCTGAACCGGCCCATCCATCTATTAAGAGTTCAATTCAAAGCTGCCTGCAGGCACAACAGGGAGACGGACAAATTTCTGCTTTCCTTAAACTTTAGATCTTTCTTCTTAAAGAAGAACTAAGAAAAGCACAGAACTCTGAACTTTTAAATACAATTACTAGCAAAATAAGTGTTTGGCTTTAGAAACTGTGTGGATTAGTCGCTGTGTTTAATGGTCTGTTTGGGCAGTTTAACATATATTGAGTTGAATCACTAAAACATTTATCTAAATGATCTAAAATAAAAATCTTGTAAGTTCATGGAGTGCAGTTTAATATTTTGTTATGGCATCAATAATTGATCTGGATTTAAAATTAAAATTTGTTACGACAAGACGATACGTAAAATACTAAATAATGAATACAGTACTGTGAACTTTACAGCTTAATAAGGGTAATGTTAGAACCTAATATTAATTATTTATTTTTGCATTAACATTTATTTAACCAGGCAAATCCCACTGATATCACAGAACTCTTTTACAAGGGAGGCCTGGACCTGATAATTACCATATTTTCCGGTGTATAGGTGGCACCTTTTTATGTTTTTTTTTCAAGGCCTGCGACCTATACTCAGGTGCGACCTATATATGGCTTGTTATCACTTTCGGTGATAAAAAAAAATCCAGCTCATTTCACAATTACGTTCATTTATTAAGGAAAAGTTCAGCTCAGACACATATTTGCTATAATTTTTATCAAACAAATAATTGTTTTTAAGTGTTAATCTTCTTAAAAGCCTTGCTGTGCGCTCCTGTGGCAGACATTTGCAGCAGAGCTAAACGTAGGTGCGACCTATACACCAGTGCGACCTATCTAGGGATTTTTCCAATCTATTGGTGATAATTGGACAATGCGACCTATACACAGGTGCGACCTATACACCAGAAAATACTGTATATGTTATATATAATTTACATTACAATTTTGTTTTTTTAATACTAAAACTATTCATGCAAGCCACATTGCGTGTTAGGATGTTCATTTAAAATTTACCCCAGCAGTGGAAGAATCAATCATGGAGAAGTTGTAAGCTCGACTTGGAGTAAGATATCACAATCCGGCTGTTTGGAACCAGTATGAGGTGTACGAATGAGACTTTTAAGTCTGACGTGGAAATTAAGAGCTCAGCCTGACCCAAACCTTTGTTGGAATTTTAACCTGGCTTCTGGACTTGGCCCAATTTCTTCTGGATGTTATGAAAACAAGACGCTCTGGTCCACTCCCCACCCTCTCTCATACCCAAGGACATCTGCAGAAGGGTGCCTCTGACAGTGGTGGGGTGTAATAAAATACAAGCACTTCATTACTGTACTTAAGTACATTTTTCATGCATCTGTACTTTACTTAAGTAGAGCTAAATGTGGGTACATTCGACTGTTTGGCTGTATTAACAGTTTATTTTGTACCCAGGTGGCTCACTAAAAGTTACAAGCCAGGCATGAAGAAGAACTCAATGTGGAAGAAAACATGTTTCCAATTTAACACACACTCCAGGAGTTGGTGGTGCCCCGCCACGCTGTTACTCCTCGGGTCTTGTTCATGCTTGAGAAAGAGAGTGGACTGCATGTCTGTGTGAATGTTTCTGCCCTCTGGGGGTCCAAAACCACATAAACATACACAAATACACTTTCCTATAAAAATGGAATAGTTTTTGCTAAGTGTTTTAGTCTAACATTGACAATTAAATACTTCCACTTGGAAGAAAAGATGATTGGTGAGAGGCTGTATGACTGGTACAGTATAAGGCAAAATCACTGTTGACAATGTTGATGTGAGTTGGATACAGCAGCTAAAAGTGTCAGTGATGAACCTTTTAATCACAAACATACAAATATATTAGTTTATGTTGCAGTTGTATTAGTGACAGTAATCTCATTTAGATAAAGTACAGAAAAAAATCCCTGCAGATGCTAAGTTGTAAAAGAAACCTGGACGACTTTACAGTTATGAGTGTTTTTCAGTCTATTAACCACTAAGAAAGTGAGCCGACAAACAAATACAGTACTGCTAATTAATGCAGGACGTCCCTACATTATGATATAAAGGTAGTTTTTTTTTTTTTACTTTGGCAAAAAATTAATTTTCTCTAAAGAAAAATATTTATGCCACATTATAAGCAATAATCCATTTTTTTCTTTAAATGACTACTATTATAGTTCTTCTGTTTCACAGCTTCTATCTTAAAATGGTTTCAGAGTCTCTCTGAAGTTTCTAACTTTACATTTTTAGAAGATTTGACTTACAGAGAAAGTTCAACGTTTTTGAAGTGTGGTTATAGAAGTCAGTTGGAGTAGTAAGTGTGTTGTCAGCAGTAGGCTCCATTGCTCCAAGCAGAATGATCTCAGTTAGGAGATCCAGGGAGAAGTTATCTTATGGAATCAATATTAAATGCTATTTAGGCCATTCACAAAATACAGTTTGCTGAACTATCTGAATTACAAATATTACTTTTTTTTTAATCTCTACCATACCAATGGCTAAATTTAAGGTCTGGGTGGTTTCTGACAATGAAAATGTTTTCTTTTATTGTCCCCATCTCAGAAATTGTTGGCTTGCCTGGTCCAAGAAATACTTTGAGCATCCTTTTGCTTTGTTTACTGCAATCCACCCTTTTACTGATTGCAAGCCCGATTCCAATAATCTGAAGAGTCCTTAGAACAATTTTCTCAAAAACAGCTTGAAAATGTGTTGTGTTAACTTTAGCTGCTCCCTGGTTCATCACTGCGAGCAAACTCTCACCAGAGATTTGGTCATTGTTTTACATCGATGTGCTCGACCTGGGCTCGAACTCGCAGCATCAAGATCACGAGACCGCAGCATTGACCACCGAGCAACTGCAGCGCCAGAAAAACAGCATGGAAAGATTGACAGTGATTTAAGTCAAATGTTTGCCAGTTAGTGTCCCTCATCACTCTGAGGACACTAAATATTTGACATTCATCTAGGTTCATGAAGCACACTCAGCTTCTATTTTCTACTGAAAGTCAAAACCTGAAATAGTAAAACTAAAAACCCTCCAAAAAAAGACGTTGACAGCTAAGCTCATACCATATCAATAAGCCACACATTCTACTCTCATGGGAAGGAAGCAAACAGGGCCTGTCTTTTGTATTTGTCATATCTCCCCCAGCCCATGGTGACCGCAAAGTGTCTCAGTCGCTTTGGCTCACAAAGGACAGATTGGCGCCACAGAGACGGGGGAATTAAAGCACTGTGGGGACTGGCATCCTCGTGGCCATTTTGAACATGCCAGACCATCCTCCCTCATGTGTTGTCTTCTCTTCTGTTGATTCAGGGGGGAGGTTTTACTTTCACAGTGAAAATCATGAAGCTGCACAGAGAGGAAGCAGACATCCCATCTGATGGTCACTGCACATTATGTGGCTGATGTAAACACACCCCAAAACCAAATGGAAAGATCAAGGGAACATGGGTACAAAAAATATAGTACAGTAGGTAATGTTCAAAACCTACCTTTCTATGTACAGTATCTAAAGATTTCTGAACTGATTATGGGCAGTATGAAGGAGAAGATCTTAAATATACTGTACAGACAAAACTTTTTTTTAATGTATACTATTGTTGGCAGGATGGTTTCAGTAGTGGCAGCACAGTGGCACAGTTGGTTGAGCTGTTTTCAGAGAAAGTCACCGGTTCAAGTCCTGGCATGGGACATTTCTGGGTTTGCATGTTCTCTTTGTGAATACGTTAATTTTCTCCAGGTACTCTGATTTCCTCTCACAGAATAAAAACATGCATGTTAGGCTGATTGGTAACTAAATTGTCCCTAGCTGTGAGTGAGGGAGTGAATGGTTGTTCATCTCGGATCTCTATGATGGATGGGAGACGTGTTCAGGGTGTCCTCTATCTCTTGCACAGTGATTGGTGGTCATGGGCGCCAGTGACGCCCACGACCCAAAAAGGAAAAAGTGTATGCAAGGATGTATGCATGTATGAATGTATGTACGTATGTAAGCATGCATGTATGTACATATTTAATGTTGCTGTGTTCATTCTTACTCATCTGCTCACACAGACTCATGTTTGTGCTGTTGATATATCTGGGACCCTGTGTACAAAATGTCATGCAAATGACAAATAAACACTGACTCTCTCTCTCTGACTCTGATGTATGCATCCATGCATCTGTAAATACTTGCATGTATGCATCTATGTATGTATACATACATGTATGGATGGATGGATGCATGCAAGAATTTACAGATGCATGGATGCATGTATATATGGATGTATGTATGCATTCATCCATCCATATGTGCATGTATGCATGCATGTACCATATGTACAGTATGTATGTTTGAATGGATGGATGGTTTCAGCAGTGTGAGGCCTAAATTCAGATTTATAACTACAATAAGACTGAACAAACAATAATGCCTTGAATTTAAGAGTTTCAGTTTTAAAATAGGTCAGTCAAAGTTAATGCAATCACATGTTAGGGATAGATTTCTTGAAAGTTACTAAATAATTTGTGCACTTTCAGACAGAGTCTTGATCCACTTCTATCCACTATTAAATATGACAATTTTAACATAAATCCGAAGAAAAGAGATTATGTATTTGGTAGATTTTAATTTAAATTTATTCCACAATGCTGATTTCAAGATGAGCACATGCTGCATCAGATAATAAACAAAATGTTTTGTTTTTTGGGTTTTTTTTGGAATTAACAAGTAAGAATAATTTTACAGGTTGGTTTAAGACAATTCAAGCCAAATAAAACATTGTGCAACTCATAACCAGTAGAAAAATAGTTAAACATGAATGTGAAGACATTGTTACAGTTTGTCTTGAAATATTAAAATTTTTATTTTACCTTTAAATTGTATTAAAGTCGTGTTTTTATATTGAAATTGCAGTTATCTCTTTGAGATTTAATATTTTAATAACTAACTTTAATTAAAACCTTACTTACTTAAAGCGTACTTCTATTTGAGTTCATTCATAAATTACATTTCAAAGCATCCATTAAGCAACACTTTTCATTACTGTGTGTAAGAAAATGGTAAAGTCAAATGAAAAACTGTCTGCCTGATGTGTGTCCACTATCATCAAATGACAGGCTTCGATTTGATTTAATGAACAAGGCAGGAAATGAAATAGCAGCTCAGCCAGATTAAAATGAGGAACAAGGAATTCTGCCTGTCTCTTCTGAAAGGGAAACACTGCTGAATACAAAAGTGACAGAGAGCAGGAAGGATTTCATTTACAGCAGTAACGACAACAATAAAGAATGGGAATGAAAATTCATAGAGCCTGTGACAAATTAACTAACTTCATCTGTTTCTTTTTATTGATAAAACACTTAATGTATTATTTAAGTCCAACTTTGAGGCTCAATGGGAAAATTATGAAAGGTGTGGTCTAGAGCACAATGTACAAATTTATAGGATTTAGAGGCAGAAGCAAAACCACTAATCACGTCTTAATGGTTTAAAATAAGGCTGTGTATTTGCAGATAGTTGCAGCTTCTTTGTTTTAAACATTTTAATGTTGGATGAAGCCTACAACAGCCACTTTAAGCTGATGTGAATTTCACAGTAGTTACTGTCAGCTGTTTGTGCAAAACTCACTGAAACACATATCAGCTGGCAGACCAGCAGTAAATTGCCGTACTTTCCACCATACACGTTGCACTGCAGTATAAGTTGCATCAGTCCAAAAATGTCAAATAATGTGGAAAAAACATAAATAAGTTGCTTCACCGCATAAGTCACATCTATTATGTTTCATTGCTGACCACCCAGAAACGTGGGCCGGTGTGCCAAAAATCGATTGGCTGCCAAATGGCAGCTATGGGAGCATGTACAGGAGGACTTTAACAAGAATTTACCAAGATTAACACTTAAAAACAATTTGTTTGCTTGAATTTTTTGCACAAAAGTCCGTCTCAGTTGAACTTTTCATTAATAAATGAACTTCAATGGTCAAATCAGCAGCATTTCACCTGGGTGGCGCAGCGGAATGCAGAAGAATTGAATGTATGTACGTATGTAAGCATGCATGTATGTATGCAAATCCAGGATTTCCGGAGCGAGACAAAGGTCTCATTAATAGCCATGTTTACATATTAATGAGACACTTGGCTTGCCATATTAGTTGAGGGCCCTCTAGCAGCTAAAAATGTTGTGTTCAATATTTTCCATGTCACAATGAATGAAATTGTCAGATTTCAGCCAAAAATTGGGTTATAAATATGGGGGGGAAATATGTATATTGGTCGCTTTGGTATATAAGTCGCAGGGCATGCAAATGTATGCAAAAAGCTGTGACTTATACAGTGAAAATTACTGTACTGACTGAAAAATGAGGTTTCATTCCCTTCCTTCAGGGAACATGAGTTATGGTGCATAACTTTCAGATTTCCTAGTGTATGGTCAACGATCAGTGGATTTAAAGTAAAATGTATTATCTTATTACAAGGGTTTTACTTCGCTACGACAAAGGTGTTGTAGGATTTTAAGTCAATCATATTCCAACAATGATGATTAATAGGTTTGCTAATGGAAGCGGGCTGAATCATCTCTGGGAGTGAGACAAGTTATGAGGCGTAAACAACAGTAAACTTAGACCAGTGAAAGTCAGAAGTACAAAGTCCATCAATCATTGGTGACAGCTGGGATAGATGTAAGGATTATCAACAAGGAGGGGAGAGGGGGTGTTTCCATTCGCTTCATAACAGGGTTCATTAGTCAAACTTGGAATTCAAACCTTTTTCCAGCTAACTCTACATAAGACAATTCAAATTTGTTGCGTTAAGCTTACATATCAACTTAGTTTTCATCATCAAATGAAACACAAACCATCACAACTATCTGTGTGCAACATATTGTACATAACTGTTTTGATACCTTCTTAAGACTAATTTGTAAAAGTATTATTTCTTTAAAATCACAAATAGGTAAAGAAAATTAAACCAGTAATTCAAATGCAAGTCTAGAAAATGCAATACTTATTTCAGCTTTACACCTTGCAAGTGAGCTTGTTTTTAAACGTGAAGAAGAAAAAGAACAATGGAGTCCTCATCTGTGGTTTCTGTAGAACCAAATCCAGCACTCAAACTAAGTAAGGTTGGACTCTGAATTGCCACATTAGATACAAATATTTCGTATTTCTTCCAAACGTTGGTTGCATTTTGAACAAATTCTTATAGACTTCTGACAATTTCCAATAAAATCATTAGTCAAACCTCATTAATTATAAAAATGCTTAACCATTTTCTTCTTCTTCTTACGACTGCTCCCTTCTTCAGGGGTCGCCACAGCGAACTAATGCACACGAAGACTTGATAATTGTTTTTACACATGTAAAGGATTATGAGGAGGTCAATATTAATACTGGCCTCTTTACCTTAATTAATTTACTTATTCAGATTGAATAGTAATTTCACGGATTCTTTTCTTTTTCAGTTTACCCAATATTTCTGTGATCTTTATGATGGATAAATAAAACAGAAGCCATAGAGTGACAATGGACAAGTTAACTTAGTTTGATATGTCAAAGACACTACCATTTATTTAGAATAAATCAACTAAATTAACACCATTACACTTGATTGACATGATTTCACTTTCTTTCAATTTAACACGTCAGCACAGTTAAATTACCACACAACAGACAAATACTGGATGTTAACATATTTAGTCTGAGGGCTCTTTAGCTTAAATATAGTTTCCAGATAGATTGGGAGGGATAAGGGAATAGGAGGAAAGATAGAGAGATAATTTACAGGAAATTGTCTTGAGCATGTTACCAAAAGTGACACTTCCCATCCGACTTCTGCTAAAATCCAGGTACGTTTGTAAACAGCTCTTTACCTTCGACGACGAGTCTGATAAAGAGATGACACCAGCCTTTCAGATGCACAGAGTCCTTCAGGCCCAGTTCGTCCGAGCTGGTTCTAGTTTACGTTTTCAACGTCTCCTGGTTTCGCGTTGGTCATCAGAAAATGCGTCAGCTCCTGGCCTCTGACTTCAAGATAAACTTATTCCAGGAAGGAATAAACAAAGTTTTGAGCTTACGCTCGTTCGGAGTGGACTCATAACAAACGTGTTATTAGTCCTTAACTGAATGACTGTCCTTAGCGTGTGACTGAGTTCATCCAGCTACTTTGGGACGACCTCACATCTTGAAGTTCCCAGCAAACTCTGAAGCGTTTCAGCCAAACTTAGAACTTAAAAGAAGATCATGAGAGGAGTGAGACTTGTGTCTTTTTCATTGGTCCGTGGAAGCAGTTGCCGTTATCACGACCCAAGGTTACAGCCAGCAGCAGAGGGAAATGTTTAGGAAAAGACAGACTCATAGACTCCAAGAGGAAAAACACTTGGATTAGCGTCTTAACACTTCTAAAACAAATCTGAAAAGCACAGTTTGACATAAAATTCAACTCTGACACCATTATATGGTCAAGTAACACAGTAATACTCCATATTAAAAGAATAACACAGCATAACATATATCATGAAAATGACAAAAGTTATTCTTTTGATCACATCAGAATAAAATCAAAGATAGAAATAGTCTCTTTTGGTGACTATGTTCTCAGATTACAACTACAGGGAACCCCCGACCTACGAACGAGTTTGGGACCTAAGAACCGTTCGCAGCTCGATCCGTTCGTAGGTAGGGGGTGAAAATTATATTTAAAAAAAAAATTATTCATTCATTCATTCATTCAACCCTTATTTATCATGCTAACGGAGCGTGCGCACATTTAATCATGTACAGTAGTGTACTGTAATGTTAAACATTGCTATTCACATTTACAGAATAAATAAAAATATATTTTCTTACTTTGAGATGGTCAAAGCCGACATCTTAGGTTGCCATGCGTTGATTGTTGTCGGGCCTAGCAGCCCCGCCGGCCGGCCAGTGAACCACCGCAGCCGCTCCAGACCTGTGTTAGCTAGCTGGCTAGCTTCTGCTAGCCAAGCCATGAGCTGGTGTTGGAGCGGCGGCGCGATCAATCTGCAGCTTCTGCTGCTGCCTTAGACATCCACAAAGTTCACAGAGACGTTTCCAGCTCGTAATTAATCCATATGAAGCCATCCTGGTCACCAGTCTTCGGCCGGCTACCGTGTTAGCTCCCGTGTTAGCTTCTGGAGCTAGCCAGGCCGGAGGTGTAGCCAGGCCGGCCGGAGGTGTTCGCACGGCGGCCTGGCACGATCGGCGATAAATCCGCTGCTGCTTGAGACATCCACAAAGTTCACAGAGACGTTTCCAGCTAGTAATTAATCCATATGAAGCCATCCTGGTCACCAGTCTTCGTCCGACTCTCGGCAGCTAACCTAAGATGGCGTCCGGTGTTCTACATTAATTTGTGACCGGAGACCCTAGTGACTGAACCTAAAATAGCGTCCGGTGTTCTACATTAATTTGTGACCGTGTAAACTGAAGACCTACTTCCTGTTGCCCAATATTGCTCAAAAATTGCTCAAAAATGATCAGAAATGATCTTTTTTATCATAATTATTATTTATAAAGCCTTTAAAACAACCAGAGCTGCAACAAAGTGATGTACACATGAAATTAAGAACATTTAAACACAAAAAAAAAAAAAAATTTTTTTTTTTTTTTTTTTTTAAATTCATATTTTTATTAAATATGATATGTTCGTAAGTCCCGTGGTTCGCAGGTCGATGGGGTCGTAGGTCGGGGGTTACCTGTAATGGAATAATTTGTAGTAAATGTCTTGCTTTACTGAGAGGTCAGTAAAGCTCATCTCTGGAACAGTTCAAAAATACACAGGTGTATCAAAGTGGACACGGTCATGCCCACTACACACAGGATGCTCTTCCTGACACAACCACAGACCACCAAGCTACCACAGCCCTCAGTGTGGAGCAGAGGCCTGCTATCTAAAATCCTGGGGGAGCAGATGGTGGTGGTTAAGGGCCTTGCTCAAGGGCTCAAATGAAGGTGGAGGCAGGTGTGAGTGTTTCACTTATCCCACCCACATTTTGATGTCAGTCCGGGGGTTTGAAACATCGACCTTCCAATCACAGGCCCACCTTCTCTAACCTCTTCACCACCACTCCCCAATTGTAAAAGTGCTTAACCACAATCCATACTATTGTTTTCTGTGGTGTTGTTGTTGTTTGTTTGTTTTTGCAATCTGATTATTTCTGCTTTCTTTTGTTTTAACGTTACATTATCCAAATGTTCAGTTCATTAAGATGAGCTTTTTTTTCTTCAAAACAGTTAAATTAATTTAAAAACATTTTTACCATGTAGATACACTGAGATCTTTTCAGTTCCTTCAAAAACGTTGTTCTTTTATTACATCTGTCTCACCAGACTTGCCTTTTTTTTTACTACTTGTATATTATTTGTCTTCTTGTGCTGTTTATAGGTTTTAGCAATCATGTTTTAGCCAAAATCATTCAACACTTAGTATTCACACTGTTTTTTCTTAACAGAAAATACTATTTTTAGTTTAACTGGAACTGCAAAACAGGATCCTGCATTCCAATTAGTAGGTGAAAGTCTAGAGTAAAAATGCATGCATGCTAAAATGACATTTGTATTATATTTTTAAAGAAGTGTTCTGTTATGAGTACCGTATTCTGCCGAATAAGTCGCACCGTGATATGAGTTGCATCAGTCCAAATATGTCTAATAAAGTGGAAAAAAAAAAAATATATATATATATATATGTTGCTTCGCCGTATAAGTCACATCTATTATGCGTCACCACTGACACATCATGTTTGTGATGCATAAACGGTGACAACCCAGAAATGTGGGCCCGTGTTGTACCAAGATTTGATTGGGTGCCAAATGGCGGCTGATGGTGCATGCACGGGAGGACTTGAACTAGAATTTAACAAGATTAACGCTTAATAAACAATTATTTGTTTGTTCAAAACTATAGTAAAGGTGTGTCTCAGTTGAACGTTTTCTTAATAAAGGCACTTTAACGGTCAAATCAGCTGCATTCCACCTGGACGACGCAGTGAAATGCAGCTGATTTGACGATTGCTCCAGAAGTTCCAGAGCGAGACGAAGGTGGCTAAGTATGGTGCCAAATGTAAAAGTGGCCACATGTAAAGTATCTGTATAGTGTCAATCCTATAGAGAGACTTTTTTTTTATAGCATTTTTAGAGAGACCTTTTCTAGAGAGACACGAACAGCCGGAAACAAATTCCTTGTGTGTGTCAACATACTTGGCCAATAAACCGGATTCTGATTCTGATATTACTTGAGGGCCATCTAGTGACTGCAAATGGTAGTGTTCATGACAGAATAAATGAAATTGTCAGATCTCAGCCAAAAACTGGGTTATAAAAATGGGACAAAAAAACAAAACAAATAAGTCGCTTTGCCATATAAATCGCAGGGCATGCTAATTTATGCAAAAGGATGCAACTTATACAGCGAAAAGTACGGTAGTAGTTTCCCTGTAAGAAACGGCAATCAGCAGTAGAATAGACGCCTCAGATCTACTCAGCAAAAACACTAAAAAAGTACAAACAAAAAGCTAATCCTTCAGCTATTGATCTGTGTTCAATATAGAAATGTTGTCTTAACTTGTAGTTTCGCTACAACTATCACTACATCGAGAAACTACAGCAGATGTTATTTACTTTTGTTTATAAGCTAAAGCTTTTATAAATTAGAAAAATTAGGCTAAAGGAAAAAAAAAAAGAAAAAAAAAATATATATATATATTAGGCTACAAATATTTGAGTGAGTTCAGGGAAAGTTTAGACAATTGTGAAAACAATCTCTCTGCAACATTTCTATTTGTTATTCAAAGGCAGACTTTGTGTTTTGATCCAACACCTGTGGTTTTTCAGACCCAAAGCGGCTCTTTGTGAATAACATTTGGTGAAATATTTATGCAAGAGTCCAACCTGTTAAGTGAGGCATGAACACAACTGAGCAGTGTTAGCGCACCGTGTATAAAAAGCCAGTGCCTCTGATCCTGCTGACTGAATGGCCACTCCAGCCCTTCTGATCACAGCTGACTTCACTCCATTGAATTAACACACAGTTTTCTTGGCTACAGGCTCGGGGGGCCATGTTGGAGCCTCGCTGGTGAATATTAGATTGCACGCCTCCAGATCTCATTAAAGGAAGCAACAGGACAATGTCTGCATCTCAAATGAGACCAGAGGCCATCAAGCATCCTGACTCCCTGTTGGATCCACTGATTTGATTGATTTTGTTTGTATGCGTCAGAGGAAAACAGGGGGTAAGATGTCATTTTCTGTAAATATAATTAGCCAATTTTTACAAATTGAACAATTGAAGGAAAATTGCAATTTGGGGGTCGTACAGCAAATGGACCACATTATGCTGCTTCATTACATGCACAGGTCATAAGACAGATTTGATGATGAGTTATTTGGCTGTACACTTACAATATCTCCAGTCTGGTGAGTTTCTTCCCCTTGTCCTTTTCTAGACGACTGCTCACTGAAACAGAAACATCACAGAGTCATTCACTACGAACACAAGAACATCCGCATTAACAAAAGAGACGCATTGTATTACAAAAAAGGTGATTTGTGCAACTTGTTTCATGCTTATTTTTTTTTTTATTTCTCATGCATAAAAGGAAACGAGGATGAAGACTTTTCTGAATATTTTCTGAATCTCAGAATATTCTGCAGAATGATTTAAAGTTATCATCTCTTGTTACACTGGAGCAATTTAAATCAATTTTAAAGGAACGAGAAAGCAGGTCACTTGGCTCCTGTCACTGCCCTAATGTGTAATTATGTGATTTATCTGTATTTTGTGTATTTGGTCTTGTATTTTGGATTTGTTGTACGTTTTATGCTGCTGTCTTGGCCAGGTCATGCTCTGAAAAAAGAGGTTTTTAATCTCAATTTATTTTCCTGGTTAAATAAAGGATACAGTTACTACTACTGTACTGTACTTTTTGAATGAAGCTTTACAGGGAATGCATTGTGGGTCGTTGAGTTTTTTTTTTTTTTTAACAACACACACACACACACACAATTAGTTCCAGCTTTAAATTTAAAAAGTGCCTGAAGTTTGTAACCCCATTATGGTAGTTGACCAGAGGTAATGAACACAGTGCAGTGACGATAAACACATTTAGTCTGCAGGTGAGTTGAGCTAACAAGTGTCAGTTCTTCAATTACAAGTTTTGCACCATTTCTTATCTGCTTGGTAATAATGTGATGTTTAAGGTAATTCAATTCACTTCAATTCGTCACGAGATAAAAATTATTTCAAATTAAACCCTTAAAACCAACACCTTTTTAACTAGCTGGCAGTGCTTTTATAAATTTGTGATTCACATCTTTCTTAAAGCAACATTTAAAATTTCAAAGTAAAGTCGATGACGTTGTAGATCCATGAACATTTATCCTCTCATATCTACCGTAATGTCACTGCCCAGCACCAGAGATAAAGTCGTCTTAAAGTCAGTTTAAGATGTTAACAGTTAGTAAATGAAAACTGGTTTGATATAAAAATTTATTAATGATACTAAAATGTAACAAAATAAGATATTTTTTGATAGATCAAAGTCAAAGTCAAAGTCAACTTTATTGTCAGAACTGCAATATGTACAGGACATACACAGGATTGAAATTGCGTTTCTCTCAGTCCCTCAGTGCAACAGTAACCATTTAAACACTAAAACACTGAAACATTTAATAAACATAAGCATAAAATAGTAAAAGTGTAACACTGTCCTGAGTTTTTGCATAGTAGTATAAAAGTATGAAAATTTACACCAACACTAAAACACTAAACATTTAATGAACATAAGCATAAAATGAAATAATAAAAGTGTAATACTGTCCTGAGTTTTTGCATAGTAGTATAAAAAGTATAAAAAGTATATCTATAAAATAAACTGAAGGTTCTAGCATTGACATTTGCAAAGAGTGGCAAAGCAGCATATGAGTTAATGTACACAGTATATGTATGAGGTAGTTGATGTTGGTATAGAGGCAAAGTGGCATATGCAGTAAGGCACATAAGGCACATTGGGCATCCTTAAATAAGGCTAGTCAGAGAATACTGTATATGTATCAGCAGTAGTGTAGATATAAAAGTAGTGTAAATGTAAACAGTAGTAATAAATGTAAACAGTAGTAATAAATGTAAACAGTAGTAATAAATGTAAACAGTATTAATAAATGTAAACAGTGAATGTAAACAGTAGTATGACTATAGGCAGTAATGTAATACAAACATTAGTGCAAATATGAGAAGTAGTGCAAACTGAATGAGCACATGACCGAGAGTTTAGTGAATAACCCGTTTGATGACACAGAGTCCAGTGTTAAAATCTTTGTGTTGTGTGGTAATGTGTGAGAAAGTTTTTTGTGTTAAGGCAGTTCAAATGGGAGGGGAGGCAGAGCAGGCAGAGTGTTTAGCATCCTGACTGCCTGATGAACAAAGCTGTCTCTCAGTCTGCTGGTTCGAGCCTGGAGACTCCTCAGTCTCCTCCCTGATTCATAGTGATCATCATAATTAAGATTCATACATCGTTGGAATAAAAATTAGAATGAAAGACTACTTGGACCTTTACGTCCATCTGTAAATGGTAAATGGAGCTTACTTATATAGTGCCTTTGAGCCCCCTATAAGGGGCCCCAAGGCGCTTTACAATACCAGCCATCCACCCATTCATACACACATTCATACACTGGTAGCGGTCTAAAGTGGTAAATCGGCTGAAGGAATTTGAACACATCACCCGAGAGAGCAGGAGCTAAAATATGATGCTAGAGACATTTGTTTCCAAATGTCATGCACATTTCATTCAGCCGAACATGTCTGGAAAAAAAACCCAGTATGAAATGTAAAATGTAAGAATGAGAGCTGTTGATTGTTGAGAAATGCTTTTACTTGTTCCACAAACATTTTAAATATTTTATTTAAGATTAAAAGACCAATATTATAATTAAAAATTGCATTGAATACCACCAGCATAACTTCATTTTATCCCACAGTTTATATTTTGTAAAATGTCACTAAAGTGTTTAAATACTTTAGAGACATTAGAATCTGATTTCAGTAACTAAAAGAGGGGCTACAACAAAAAATTACATACCAGGGTATATGCAGGAATAATTAAGTTAATTTCAATACCTTTTCAAGACTTTTTAAAGACCTTCCAAAATAAATTCAAGACCTTATCGTCACTTTGTTTTATTAAGCAGCAAATCTTTGATTTACAAAACTGCTGTTATTTTCAATTAAATCTGTGAATCTCAAACCTACAACAGAACTGAGATACAGTACAGTGGAAAGAAAAAAGTTCAAAAGAAGAAACTGAACCAAGACTAGGTTTAAGAAAATATAGCTTAGGTTACTACAAGACTCGCAGCTATTTTAAAGTAACTTGGTTGAACAATGGCGAATAAGAAATAAACACAGTAATCATTACATGTAATCATTCCAGCAACTCTTCAGTTTGCACCAGCTCACTGAGTTTTTCTTTACGTCTCCTTCTCAAGACATTGGACTTGGTGATCAGTTGGGCCATTAAAGAACCTGACTTTCCCTCTGCCTGCTCTGCCAACTGATCTGCATCTTTTTGCAGAGAATCACACACCTCTTGTAGAACTTTTCTCTTTTTTTCCCAGCTCTTCTAACTCAGCTTCAGCGTTTATGCCCATCGAGGCTACGCTCATCTTTTTTTTTACAAAATGTACAATAAGCCTCGTGGTTATTCTCGGCGACAGGCCTCAGCCATTCTTGAAAAATCAGGCATCTCCAACCAGGAGTCCGAAAACTTGCATTTACCCATTGTTCTCACGGTCTCGCGGCAACTTAAGCCCCCAGTATAGCTGTGCGTTGGGCATCACGCCGCTCGACGCGTGCGTGCTACGCGCAGGCAGTTCTCATTATAGCTCAGCGTGACGCTCCAGCGTGAAGCTCCAAATTCTTGACATAATTTGAGCAGCAGCAGGGCGGAGCGTTTACCTACGGGACAAATTGAGGTCGCTGATTGGTCATTTGCTGACACGCCTACTGAATTGATTGACATGTCGGGTGGGAGAAAAAAAGACAGAGGGCTGCGCAACGGTTTTCTGTGTTTATATGTTAATAAAAAGTTCTAAAAAATAAAATAAAAACAGGGAGAGGTCCTGCAGCCCACAGCCCACCAGGAAATATTTAGAACCTGGCGCATCCAGTTGGACATGACTTTAGTTCGCTTGACAAATTCATTCATTCCTCCTCATCGGAGGAGGAAGCGAATGGTGACCGCTTCAAGCGATCACTTGACTTTTGGCAAAAAAACAAAAGAAAAGTCCAGGTCAGCGATGAAGAAGGGGAATTTAATACATTTGTGTCTCGTAAAAAACAGTCAGGCGCTAGACAGTTTATTGTGAGACAACGCGCGCTTAAAGAGTTGAGAATCTCCAAAGATGTTTGAATTCTCTGAATTAGTTGAAAAGTCAATATCAGCCATTCCTACGGAGCCCCCCAGGGGACGTGGAAAAAAAAAAATCTTTGCGTGCGCACGCAAACGTTTGCGTGCGCACGCAAAACTATTGCGAGGTAACGCAAAACCTTTTGCGTGGGAACGCAAAACCCTTTGCGTTCCCACGCAAAAGGTTTTGTGTTACAGACACCATGGGAGGCGGTTCCTTTAAAAGGAATGTGGACTCTGTTATACAAGCATGCCACGGTAGCTCAACCAGTAACGCATCGGCTTGCCGCTCCAAAGCTCACGGGATCGATTCCCAGTCGGGACAACATTTTTTTTTTTTTTTAGATTATTTATTCATTCCAGATTAAGAAAACAGAAGAAAACTATTTACAAAACAACAATAAAAACGTTCAATTATATAATCATTCCTCTTTCTTATTTTGCTTAATGGTTTTTAACTTATCCCTGAAATTCTGACACAGAATCACAAGTTCAGAGGGACAGACAGAGCGCAGGCTGCCGCGTCGGCTCGAACGAGGAAGTCACAGCTGATTCCACGGAGCTTGAACGTGAAATATACAACGGAAAATTACTTTTACCACTGCAGCACACACTGGACATCCTTATATTTGATATATATGATTTCAAAATTCAATTAAATTGAGTGTACTGTCTGCTCCATTGTCGTAATGTTGAGCCATTTTAAACAACAATGCTGCAGATAATACAGGTAGTCCCCGACTTACGAGCGCTCTGACCTACGAGGTTCCGGACTTACGAGCTGGCGAATTTTTGGAAAAAACGCAAAAAATACCGAGTTTTTCTGTGTTTTTTCACCACAGTTCGTTAGCTAAACATGTGGACACACGTTTCCGATCATTTTTATGCACTCGTAAGCAGTTTTTCGATGAAAAACGAGTGTTTGTAGTCGCGCTAGCAAAACCGTTCCAACTTACGAGCGAAATTCCGGACTTACGAGACACGTGGTGGTCGTTCCAAGTTACAAATTTTCGCTTTACGAGCGCCTCGGAGGAACGGAACTCGCTCGTAAGTCGGGGACTACCTGTACAGGTTTTTATTGTGTTTATTCTGTGACATTAAGCAAAATAAGAAAGAGGGATGATTATATAATTGAACGTTTTTATTGTTGTTTTGTAAATAGTTTTCTTCTGTTTTCTTAATCTGGAATGAATAAATAATCTAAAAAAAATAAATAAAATGTTGTCCCGACTGGGAATCGATCCCGTGAGCTTTGGAGCGGCAAGCCGATGCGTTACTGGTTGAGCTACCGTGGCATGCTTGTATAACAGAGTCCACATTCCTTTTAAAGGAACCGCCTCCCATGGTGTCTGTAACGCAAAAGGTTTCGCGTTACCTCGCAATAGTTTTGCGTGCGCACGCAAACGTTTGCGTGCGCACGCAAAGAAAATTTTTTTTTTCCACGTCCTCTGGGGGGCTCCGTACATTCCTACTCCCCTTAAACATTATATAATAATAATAATAATAATGAATTCCATTTATAATGCACTTTTCATTAATAAAAATCTCAAAGTGCTACAAATTGTAATAAAGCAAAGATCAAAATAAAACAAGTGATAAAATCAAATAAAATCAATAATAATATCGACTAAGATCAAGATAAAATCATGTGGATGCAGATTAGGCTTGCTTAAAAAATAAATAAAATAAAACAAGTAAAATCAATAAAATCAAGTAAAATCAATAATGATATCAGCTAAGATCAAAGATAAAATCATGTGGAGGCAGAATAGGCTTGCTTAAAAAGAAAGGTCTTTATGCTGCTTTTAAAGTCAACCAGTGACTGTGGAGCTCTCAGGTCATCAGGGAGGGAGTTCCACAGGCGGGGGGCAGCCACACAGAATGCTCGGTCTCCCATGGTCCTCAATTTGGTCCGAGGAATATAAAGGAAATTACTGTTCTGTGATCGTAGAGACCGGGTGGATGAATATGGTGCAAGAATGTCCTTTAGATAGTCAGGTGAAGTGCCGTGCAAGCATTGATGGGTAATGAGAGCAGTTTTGTATTGAATTCTGTAGGTGACAGGAAGCCAATGGAGGTTATGGAGAATGGGTGTAATATGTTCAAATTTACGAACTCTCAACAGAATCCTAGCTGCACTGTTTTGAATGTATTGAAGTTTCTGAAGGTTTTTGCCAGGGATACCAATAAACAGGGAGTTGCAGTAGTCGAGCCTGGAGGAGACAAAGGCATGGACGAGTTTCTCAGCATCAGGAAAAGTCAGAGATGGGCGAAGTCTGGAGATGTTTCGAAGATGGAAGAAGCAGGTTTTAAACAGATGCTTAATGTGATTTTCAAATGTAAGATGAGAGTCCATTTTTATTCCAAGATTTGTAACAGAGGTGGAGAGGGGGATGTCTTGACCAGAGAAGGAGATTGTTGTTAAAGTTGATGTTTGTATCTGGTGAGGGGTGCCAATCAATATGGCCTCAGTCTTCGAGCAGTTTAATTGAAGAAAATTCTGATTCATCCATGCCTTTATTTCCTCCAGGCAGGCAGAGAGAACAGTGAGTGAAGACGGAGATAGGGATGATGATGATGTTCCAGTCCTGATGTAAAGCTGTGTGTCGTCGGCATAGCAGTGAAAAGAAATGTTGAACTGATTGATAATTTGACCTAAAGGCAGCATGTAGAGGGAAAACAGCAGGGGCCCCAGAACTGACCCCTGAGGGACACCACAGGAGACACCGACTGTCTGGGAAGTGGCATTGCCAAGGCTAACACATTCCAGCCTATCGGAGAGGAAAGATCTGAACCAGTCCAGGACAATGTCACAGAGACCGACCTCCACATGAAGACGGTGGAGGAGGATATTATGGTCCACAGTGTCGAAGGCTGCAGTGAGGTCAAGGAGGACAAGGATGGAGGGAGAACCAGTGTCAGCAGCCATGAGGACATCATTTGTTACTCTCAGCAGTGCAGTCTCAGTACTGTGAGCTGCTCTGAATCCAGACTGGAATTTCTCATACAGAGAGTGTTGTTGTAGGTGTTCCTGCAGCTGAGCAGCAACTGCTTTCTCCAGCACTTTGGACAGAAATGGGAGGTGGGAAATTGGGCGGTAATTAGAAAAAATGTCGGGATCCAAATTAGATTTTTTCAGAAGAGGCCTAATGATGGCAGTTTTTAGAGGCAATGGAACATGACCAGATTGTAGAGACTTGTTTATTATTTGTGTGATTAATGGGCTAATTGCAGAGTGATTGGATTTTATGAGAGACGAGGGGAAGGGATCCAGGGCGCAGGATGAAGGCTTCATTTTCTTGAGGATGGTCTCTACCTCACTCTGAACGACTTCATCAAAGCTGCTCAGGGTCCCAGAAAGCATATTTTCCCCAGCAGCCAGTGCAAAGATAAATCAACTTCATTATAGCAGTAAAATAATCTGGAGTATCCATATTGTACTATATGTGTGGTTTTGAACAACTTATTTGCAACTTGTTTTATTTACAGAAAATCATAATCCAATAAATCTCTGCACATTTGGCCTCACCTTGTTTCAGTGTTTCTCATTAATTCATCGTACTTAACTCCAACACTCACTACTTTTTTTTTTTTCTTTCTTCAAATGTTAATTTTCTCATTTATTTTTAGGCCTGTTTTTCTTCATTGGTAAGTCAAGATTATGTCAACGGAACAGACCAGGAGGAGATTCGAACGGGTCAGTGAAGCCCCATACTTCTTAACTGCTCTTACTGTAATCTGAACATTAGATCATACATGTCTGGTTTTTGTAGGTGTGGACCAGTGCATACAGAAGTTCCTGGACGTGGCTCGACAGACGGAGTGTTTCTTCTTGCAGAAGAGACTTCAGCTGTCTGTGCAGAAACCGGAGCAAGTGGTCAAAGAGGTAAACCATTAAGCAGTTGTAAAATTTGAGCTTGGCGCGTTCGCACCCGCTATCAAAGGCTTGTGCCGCGGCGCTCACACGGCGTGCAGCGGCGTGCGGCCCAACGCAGAGCTATACTGGGGGGCTTTACTCGAACACACAGACTCAACTTGGAGATAAAGCAGCCGCGCATGTGCACAAGATAGGCCTAGCCGTAAAGGCTGTTGTAACCTGACACTCTAAATTTGTGCGAAGCAGTTTCCGAATCCTCCGCGGTGAGGAAAACAAATATTAGTCATACATACTTTTTGCTGTCAAATTATTTAAAGCTAGAATAACAGCAAAAAAAATAATACCTCATCAAATCGCTTTCAAGACTTTTTAATACTTTTCAAGACCCTTAATTTTCCCAAAATTGATTTATCAACTTTTAATAACTTTCAAGACCCCGCGGACACCCTGCATACAGTAGTTCCTCGCTACATTGCGGTTCTTTTATCACGGACTTGCTCTATCGCGGGGTTTATCGCAGGGTTTCAAAATACTGTAAGATTGGACATGACACACAAATGGCTGATTGATGGATGAGCCGCACGTTTGGCATGGACTTTTTATAAATTGTTTAAAATTATTTAGCACCTGCTGCACCTTTGTGCAGCCCACACTGCAGGATAAACTTCCTGCTGCAGCTGATCAGCTGTTCATCGTGCAGAATGGAGAGGTGGGAGTGGCCAAGAGCACTTGCAGGTGGCAAAACGTAGAGGAAGCAGGGAGCTGAAATCATGACATTCTGTGATCTTTTTGAGCGTTTAGAGTCCAGAAACATTGTTTAGAATATTGCAAGTGCAGAGAAAGGATTTAAAACAC